>CAAAJI010000543.1:0-32685 GCA_900642245.1 Fragilaria radians | reverse complement strand
ATCGTCGGTTCGAGCTTCATGAAGGCGGACTGATCGGCCTGCCCGCCAAGGCAATCCACGGCACCAGCCTGTCGGACGAAGTCACCGGTCTCGCCGAGGATCTGTTCGCTCGCGGCGGGGCAATGTTCTGCGGCCCCGGCGGCGACCGTTTCGTCTACGAGCTTCGCCGCCGGTTCGACCTCTATTGCAAGTTCACGCCGCTCGAACCGCTGCCCGAGCTGCGTGACGCGGGGTCGGTCCGACCCGCGATCGCCGCCGCAACCGACATTGTCGCGGTGCGCGAGAATATGGGCGGGATCTACCAGGGCGTGTGGGACGAGGACGGCTCGCCCGGCAGCCGCATCGCCCGCCACCGCTTCGAATATCGCGAAGGCGATGTCCGCCGCATCATGGGCGTCGCGCTGACGCTTGCCGCAACCCGTCGCGGCCATGTCCATGTCGTACTCAAGCCGGGCGGCATTCCCTCCATCTCCTCGCTGTGGCGGAGCGTCGCGGAGGAAATGGCACGCGATGCCGGGATCGCGCTGGGCGAGCTCGAGATCGACAATGCAGTCTATCAGTTGATTGCCGACCCCGGCCAATTCGACGTTCTCGTTTCGCCTAACATGTTCGGCGATGTGCTTGCCGATTGCGGTTCGCTCCTGCTCGCCTCGCGCGGGCTTTCCTATTCGGGTAACTTCAATGATGCAGGCCATGCGGTCTATCAGACTGGGCACGGAGCGGCGCGCGACATCGCCGGCAAGGACATCGCCAATCCGATCGGCCAGATACTCTCGCTCGGGATGATGCTTCGCGAAAGCTTCTGCTGGCCCGAGGCGGACGCCGCTCTCCATCAGGCGGTGCGCGCCACGATCCGCTCCGGAGTTGCAACCGGCGACCTCCCCATGCCCGGCCACCGCATTGTCGGCACGGCTGAGTTCGGTGATGCGGTCGCGGAAAATCTCGAACGCCTGCTCGCCGACCACCCGCTGTGAGCAGCGCGCTCCTGCTGATCGACCTGCAGGAGGAGTATCTCGCCCGCCCCGGTCTCGTGCCACGCCGCGCAGAGCTCACCGCCAACGTCGTCGCCGCGCTCGCCGACGCACGCGCTTCGGGCGAACCCGTCTTCCACATCCGCACCGGCGGCGCCCCGATGCCGCACCGCTCGTCCATTCCCGACGCGACGCCGCCGCCCGAACTCGCCGAGCGACCCGGCGAACCCCTCTTCACTAAGCGCTACTTCAGCGCGTTCGACGCTCCAGGCCTTGCCGAGGCCCTCGAAGCCGCCGGGATCACCCGCCTCCGCCTGGCCGGGGTCCACGCCCACGCCTGCATCCATGCGACCGCCCTCGATGCCTATGCGCGCGGGCTCGAAGTCGAGATCGACGACGCGCTGGTCGGCACCGATTCCCCCGCATTTGCCGCCCAATCCATGGATTGGCTGAACGGCCGCGCAGCAACCGTCATCACCCCCAAAGCCGAAGTCTGGCTCCACCGAGACCCCTGCGACCAGGACCGCATCATCGCCGAAATCCCGGCAATGGACATCAATCAAGTCAGAGACTTACACCCCGCCTCCGATGCTGCATCAAAGCTAACCGCTTGGCACGAATCGCTCACCGCCAGCCGCGAGAAATGGATCGACGCATTGGTCGATACCATCGCCAAACCCCGCGCCGATGCCGAAGCCGAAGTAACCTACGGCCTCGCCCTCCTCGCCCACGTCATCACCACCCTGCGCACGCATGAACCAGGTGATGCTCGCAGTGTGACCTACCGCCCCGTCGGCTGTGCGGGATTGATCACGCCATGGAATAATCCGTTCGCGATCCCGATCGGCAAGCTCGCCCCGGCGCTCGGCTTCGGCAACACGGCGATTTGGAAGGCCGCCCTCCCCGGCACCGCCATTGCCAAAATGCTGCATGACAGCCTTACCGAGGTCGGCCTCGGACCAAGTGTCGCATTGCTTACTGGCGGTGCAGCGACGGGCCGGGCAATGATCGAGCGTGGCGGCCTCGATATTTTATCCTTCACCGGCTCGGTGCCTGTCGGCCGCGCCATCATTGCCGTTGCGGGGGCCCGAGCACTTCCTGTCCAGGCTGAACTCGGCGGCTCGAACGCTGCGATCGTGCACTGCAGTGCCGAGCTGGATGCTGCCGCCGTCGACCTCGCCGCCGCGATGTTCAGCTTCTCCGGCCAGCGCTGCACCGCCATCCGCCGCGTGATCATCCTGCAGTCCGTTGCGGCCAGCTTCACCGAACGCCTCATTGCCGCGGTGCAAGGCCTCCGTCTCGGCCATCCCGCCGATGCAGCCACGCACTTCGGCCCGGTGATCGACCGCGCGGCCCAGCAACGCTTTCTAACGCTCGCAGGAGCAAAACCACCCCCTGATCGTCCGGACGCCGGCTGCTGGATGGCACCTGCCCTGCTCCACAATTTGGCTGTCGATCATCCACTCTTGGTCGAAGAAGTGTTCGGCCCCATCGCCGCGATCCAGGTCGCGGGCGACCTCAATCACGCCATCGCGCTTCACAATGCCTCGACCTTTGGCCTGCTTGGCGCACTCTATTCCACCGAGCCAGCAGCCGAACGCCAGTTCCTGGCAGAGGCCGAGGCGGGGATGCTGTCGATCAACCGCGCACGACCGCCATTCGCTCCGTCCGGTCCGTTTGTTGGCTGGAAAGCCTCAGGGTTCGGCCCGCCCGAACACGGTCGCTGGAACCGCGATGTCTACACCCGTTCGCAGGCATTCTACCGCCCAGGCTGACACTCGCTCGTGCCTAGGCGACGCGCTCGATCACCATGCCAACCGCCGCGATCCGCTCAACTTGCGCATAAGCGGGCTTGTCCAGTTCATCGCCAAAAATGTCGGGATCGAGCTCGTGATAATCGAAGCGCATACCGATTGCGGGCACCCGCTCGCGTAGCGCATGGAGCAGCACGTCCCGGCCAGCCACGATCGATGCCCCCGTGTGGAGGATGAGCTTCCCACCCGGCCGCAACATGCCGATGCCCTCGCACACCCAGTCGAGTGAAAGCTGACCCCCGAACAGATCGCCGCCATCGCGATAGGCGCGCTTGCCGCCATCCATCATGAACGGCGGATGCGTGACGATCAGATCGAACTCGGATCCAATATCGGCCGGGCGCTGGGCCTGAACGGTGCTGAACCGGAGTCCCGCCAATTCGGCATTGATCGACGCGAGAAACAGCGCACGTGGGTTCACGTCAGCGAGCATCAGATCGGCGTCTTGGGCGTTCATGGCAGCAGTGATTCCGCCCACTCCGGCTCCCGCTCCGTAGTCGAGGATGCGAACGCCTGGTGAAAGGGTTCCCATGCTCGCAAGGATGAGGTCGGCAAAACGGTAGCTGTCCGGCCCAAGGAAGACGGAATCCGCGTCGGTTGTGGGGTAAGCCGAATGCAGGAACAATGTGTCATGCACGCTGGAAACCCTAATGGTTGCGGCCATCAAGCCGTCACCTTTCCCAGCGATCGCCCCAGCGCGCTCAAGCAACGCTAGAATGGGTTCCTCGACAGTGTCCGGCGTGAAGGGGAGGCTCCAGCCCAGCACGTCCCGCAGACTTTCGGCGCGCTGCCGGTCATGGCGGGCAAGGACGCGTGCGTGCGATGAAGGCGTCGACGTGACAAATTGATATTTGCCATCTTGCAAGTGCGCCAGCAAATCGAGCAACGCGGCCCGCTCGATATCCGTTCCGGCTTGTTCACCATCGAACGCGCTGATCTCGGCCTCGCGATGCTCGAGTTGCCCGGATTCTGTCGGGATCATGTTTTCCTCCAATGACGCCTTTGGGAGTGAACGGGTCTTTCGGATCAATTCTCGACCGCTCAGACCGTTCCGTCCCTCAGGCATCCAGCGCGATCATTTTGGGCGGAAACCGTTTCGAATTGGGCTCACGCGAGTTTTAGTTCCGCAATGAACCCGCCGCCCCAGCCTTCGATCTCGCCATCGCTTATCCAGCCGAGAGGCCCACGCAGCCTCGAGGCGCTCTTGGAGTACATGCGTACGGAGCACGAGGAGTTGGAGGCCCGCCTGCTGCAGCATGGCGCGATCCTGTTTCGTGGATGGGATACTGTCGCCCCTGAAGCGCTTCTCCGGTTAGTCGAAGCATCCTCCAAGGGCGCCCCCTTGTTTCGATATACTGGCGGCGCGTCCCCCAGGATCGCGCTCGGCGGGGGGCGTTATAGCTCGACCGAATATCCTCCACACCTACAATTGGCACTTCACAACGAACTATCTTACGCGCGCAGCTACCCCACCCGGCTGTACTTTCACTGCCTGATCGAGCCGGAGGCGGGCGGCGAAACCACCATCGGTGACAGCCGCAGCATTCTTGCACGCGTCGCTCCGTCCGTGCGCGACAAGCTTCGCATCAGCGGGGTCCAGTACGTCCGCAATCTGTCGTCCGGGAGGGGCTCAGGATATAGCTGGCAGGATGCATTCGAGACCGACGATTCCCGGGAGGTCGAGCAGTGGTGCCGGAGCAATAGTGCAGAGTTTGAATGGCGCGGGGATTTATTGCACATCAGGCAAGTACGGCCGGCGACCGCCCTGCATCCGCAAACCGGCGAAGAGGTCTGGTTCAATCAGGCCGATGGCTTTCACCCGACCGCGCTGGATCCGCTAAGCTACGCCGAGTTGCTCGCGCTCCACGGTAGCGAACAGGGTTTCCGCCTCAACTCAACCCATGGAGACGGCGAACCGTTCGCTCCGGCTACACTTCGCGATATCCGCGCTGCAATCCAGGCGGAGACGATGGGTCACCGCTGGCAGGCTGGAGATATATTGGTGCTCGACAATTTGCTAACCGGGCATGGCCGAATGCCATTCACGGGACCGCGTAAGATCGCCTTGGCGATGACCTGACCGCCTCCCGACTGCGATTAGCCTCCGGGTGGCCGGCTATTGCTGTCGTGGGCCTGACCCGCCTTCTTGCCATGGCCGCCGCCAGCCTTCTTGTTATCGTCCGTCGACTTCGAACCACGCCCGTGGAGCGGACCGCCCCGCGTTCCGTCACCACTATCCCGCCGCGTTCCACTCATGACTTATCTCCCGATATCAACCGCTTGGTTCAAACGAACCTGGGGCGTCCGGGTTTCGAGAAATCCCTCACGTACCGCAGAATGTTGCGAGCACCCGCTCGTGAGGTTGGGGAGGCTGCATGTAATGCGCGAACTCGTCCTGCTCTTCATACGGTCGCGACAATACATCCAGCAGTTGCTTGAAGGGAGCGAAGTTTCGATTGTTGACCGCGGCCTGGATCATCGCCTCCACGTGATGATTCCGCGGTATGAAAGCCGGGTTCGTCGCGTTCATGTCGGCAACAAGGTTGCCTCGATCAAGCTTCTCACTCGCAAGCCGTTCGAGCCACCGCGCCGCCCAGGTGTCGTAGGCCGAGGGATCCTGGAACATGCTACGGGCTGGCTCGTGATCTCCGTCGGCGGCCTTGGTCAAACGGCGGAACAACAACGTGAAATCGACCTGATTGTCGGTCATGGCAATTAGCAGCGAATTCGCGAGCTCGACATCGCCATCCCGCACTTCCTGAAGCCCCAACTTACCGCCGAGACCTTGATGATAGGCTCGCTCGAACCTCGGTCCAAACGCAGCTAGGGCGTCCTGAGCCTCGGCAATCGCTGCATCCTCGTCAGCCCCGAGCAGCGGCAGCATCGCCTCAGCCAAGCGGGTCAGGTTCCAGTGCGCGATGTGCGGCTGGTTGCCATAGGCATAGCGGCCCTGTCGGTCGATCGAGCTAAATACGGTCGCTGGATCGTAGGCATCCATGAAGGCGCACGGGCCATAGTCGATGGTTTCCCCGGCGATGGAGCAATTGTCGGTATTCATCACCCCGTGGATGAAGCCCACCAGCAGCCATTTGGCGACAAGCTCGGCCTGCGCGGCGACGACAGCGTCGAGCAAGGCCCGGTACGGCTGCTTGGCGGCCGCGGCATCCGGAAAATGGCGGGCAATGACATGGTCGGCGAGCGCGTGCAGGGCCTCATCGTCCTGCCGGGCGGCGAAGAATTGAAAGGTGCCGACGCGGATGTGGCTCGATGCGACCCTCACGAGCGAAGCGCCCGGCGCGGGTTGCTCCCGAAAGACTGCATCGCCCGTCGTGACCGCGCTCAGCGTACGCGTGGTCTGGATGCCAAGCGCCGCCATGCTCTCGCTGATGAGATACTCGCGGAGGACTGGACCAAGAGCGGCGAAACCATCGCCGCCCCGAGAAAATGGCGTCCGTCCGGACCCCTTGAGCTGCAAGTCGCGCCTTTGCCCCGCCCGGTCGATCACCTCTCCCAACAGGATTGCGCGACCATCGCCGAGCTGAGGCACGAAGTTTCCAAACTGATGCCCCGCATAAGCAAGTGCGATCGGCTCGGACCCTTCGACGACCTGCCGGCCCGACAGGAATTCCAGTCCCTCCGTGCCTGCCAACCACTCAGGCTCGAAGCCAAGCTCCGCCGCAAGCCCTCGGTTGAGCTGGATCAGGTCGGGCGCTGTCGGACGCGCCGGCGAAACGCGCTGGAAAAACCTCTCCGGAAGCCGCGCATAACTATTGTCGAACTGGATCCGCATGCACGCTTCAGCCTCTTGGTTTCGAAACGCGTGATCTGGGAATTGGGTCACCGGGACCGTGTAAAGCTTTTCGCTACGAATTCGCCGCCCATTCGAATGCCCGTCGGGTCGACACTGTGCCCCAGCCCGGCGGCGACATGGGTCGAAACCTCGATGCCGGCGCGCCGCAACGCTTGTTCAGCAGCATGAAGCGCGCCGACTGGAACGATCGGATCCGACGAACCGTGGATCAGGCACACGGGCGGCTTCGTGATCTTCTGATGGGAGAGCTCCGCCGCCGCGACAAGCATTCCAGAATAGCCCAAAATGCCCGCAACCTGCCGCTCCCGTCTCAATCCCACGTGAAGCGCCATCATGGTGCCCTGGCTGAACCCGACGATCGCCATGTCGGCCTCGCTCAATCCGTACTGCGCGAGTTTGCGATCGATGAAATCGTCGATGGCGGACGCGGCACTCCTTGCCCCCGTCGCCATCGCCTGGGGCGTGAACGACATCAATGGCCACCATTGATAGCCGCCCATGCCACCGCAGCGCTGCGGTGCGTTAGGAGACAGGAACAACGCGTCGGGCATTGCTCGCTGCCATTGTGGCGCGAAGGAAATCAGGTCGGCGCCGTTCGAACCATAGCCATGCAGCAGGAGCACGATCTGTTTTGGAGTGCCGCCAGACAAAGGCTGGCGGCTCGACCCATTCACTATCTTGGTCAAACTGGTTCCTCGATCGGGTGGCGCAAGGGCGATTGCTCGTAATCGGCCAGTAGCGCAGCGACATCGTCATAGATTGCAACCGCACCGGCCTCGCGCAATGCATCGTCGGAGAATTTCCCGGACCGCAGGCCGATCGCGCGGATCGCGCAGCATGCTGCGGCCTGGATGTCGTAAGGAGTGTCGCCGACGACGAGCACGTCCTCCGCATTCAAGGGGGCCAATTTCTCCAGGGCCGCGGCGAAGATGTCCGGTGCCGGCTTAGTATGCGCCACATCGTCGGCGCTCGTGGCGACGGAGACGATCTCCCGGATGTCCAGAAGATCCAGGTAATGCTCAAGTTCTTCCTTGGACGCGGACGAAGCCAGCACCACCTTTTGGCCCGCTTGCTGAACGCGAGTAAGGAGATCCCGCGCGCCCGGAAACGGTTTTACGTTTTGCAGGAAGCGGCTCTTGAATATCTCGCCGTGCGCGTGCCCGAGGTCCTGTTGAACGGCTTCGCTCGATCCGGGCAAGAGGGCGGGTACCAGATTGTCGCTCCCCTTGCCGATCTGGTCGTGAATAAGCTGTCGTTCGAAGCTTTGCCCAACGGCGCTAAAGGCCTCCTCCCACGCCGCAACGTGCTGGTCATTACTGTCGACCAGAGTCCCATCGATGTCGAAAAAAATCGCCTTTATGGCCATCCGTCTTTTCCTGAAACTGGATTTGCGGCGCTTCGATTTCTGTGCGCCGCCGGAAAAAGCGCCTGGCCGAACCAGTTGTTCCAGCAGTGTCCGCCAATGAGCAAATGGCACTCTATCAGACGTATTTAATGAAGCGGATTCAATCACATAACATTGGTTAGGAAGCCGCCGTAAGCCGGAACAATGGCGCCTTCAGATTGCTTTATAAGCTCCGGCAATCACCGGCCACCCCGCCGGGCCACCAGCCCGGCGGGGACTAACGGACGCGACGAGCATAAGTCGCCCATGACCGGTCAGCTTTCCTCCATGGCCGCTCTGACAAGCGCGCGGATGGTCCATCGTCTCGCTTCGCGTGCCTGGTCCGGCGTAAGCTGGAGCACGTCCTTGAACACAAGCATGGCCTCCGTGCCGATGACAAGGCTCAAAGCACGAACCAGGTGCTGGTACGTCTTAGGCGCAAACGTCGGACGTTGCGGCTTCAAGGCCGCTTCGATCAACGGAACTCGGCGGTTCTGCCGCGCAGGAACATCGTTCGACTGGGTCGGGCGCTTGCTCGTGCTTGCAATCATGGTCCGCAAGGCGGGCTCGTTCGCGGCGATCATTTGCTCGACCGCCGCATCAATCAGAAACAACCGTTCAAGGACGTCGTCCGGCGCATCCAGGAGATGTGAGGGGTCGGGGAAAGCAACGTGAAGCGAGGCCTCCGCGAGTAGGTCGTCGACGTTGGGAAAGTAACGGTAAGCGGTGGCCCGCGACACGCGAGCCTCCTCAGCGATTGCTTCCAGCGTGGGAGCCGGATCTGTCCCTGCTACCCGAAGGGCCGCTTCGAGCAGATCGCGTCGCGTGCGGTTACGCTGGTTTGGACGCCCACCCGCAGACGACACAATCAGGAGAGTTGCTGCTGGATGGAGGCGAAATCGAGCCAAACGTTCTCGCGGCGGATGTCGCCCGCGTCGGTGAACTCAAGTACGTGCAGCAACCGGAATTCGAGCGGCCGTCCACGTCCCTCGAGGCCGAACGGCCGTCCCTTGGCGACGCCGGTCCAGACCGAATCGTCGACCATGAAGTTTTCGCCGTAGAGCCGCCGGAGAGAGCGAACACCTCCCTCAGCCAGGTCGGGGAAGGTCGCCTCATAGAACGCGCGCGCCTGGTCGCGACCACGGCAGGGCCCCGCTGGCCATGGCACGACATCATGCTCCACAAACTCGTCCAGGGTACTGATGACCCCTTCGACATCGTCGCTGGCTTCATATGCAAAATGCTCGTCGAGCTTTCGATCCATCTGTTCGCGAGTCAGTGCCATCGGTCCCTCCTTGCAAGGTTGGACTAATGAGATAAAAGTCTTATGTCAATACTAAAGTATCAAAAGAGAACGATCCGTCTGACCTGCTTTCACCTGCTTCGCGTCGCGAACCACATGTCGGGCGCGGGGGACTCGCTTCCCGTACGGCTGGAGGAGAAGGTCAGGAAGCCACCGTCCCAGTTGATGAATGGCCGCGCATCGAACGCCGAAGAGTTGAGGTCCGCTAGATGAACAGCAACTCCAAACGGCTGTGACGTCGACGAACGCGTGGCGACCCAGATGTCTGGACCACCGAGCGTTCCGAACCGCGTTGAGTCGAAGAAGATGGTGCGACCGTCATGGGTCACGCTGGGCCGATTGTCGGACGCGGAACTATGCGGTCCCCCGTCAATCAGCGTGGAGGGCCCTCCGTTGATGCTCTGGTAGATTTTTCCACCCGCCCCGCTTGCGAGACGACGCGAAAACAGCATCACTTCGCGCCCTTGATCGTCCTCATAGAACGCGGCACTTTCTTCCATCATGGAACTATTGATGTCGCCGCTCAGGAGGCTTGGTGCGGTCCAGCCTTTGGGCCCTAAACGGCTGACGTAAAGGTCGCCGATGTCGCCGTTTCGGGTGCTCGAGAAATAGAGGCGGTTACCGCGTGCTAGCGTCGGGCAGAACTCGTCGAACCCCGTCGTATTGACCGGTGCCGGCAAACGCTGCGGTGCGCCGAATCCCCTAGACTTGCTCGGGCGCGAGGCCACGTAAATGTCCTGCGACCCGCCGCGATTGGAATTGAACGCAATGGTCAGTCCATCGGCCGAATGGCTCGCACAGCCATCCACTGCCCCTGTATTCACGCTCGCCGAGGAGCCGGACAGCGTCTCGAGATTTGCCGCGGCGCCGAAATCGCCAAATGACGGCATAGCGTAGGCAAGCGACCCCACGAGCGCCGTTGCTGCAAGCATGATTGGCACCTGCGACGCCCGATTGATGACTGTCTTCGACATTCTTTCCTCCCCATTGATCTGGTGATCCGGGAGCTACGTGCGCCGAACGGTGCTTTGAATGATGAAGTGCTGATCAAGTGCCGATGATGTGGAAATTGAACGATAAATCCGGGGTCTCAGAAGGCTCGGCTAATCCCGAACTCCGTGCGCGTGCGCTGGAAATCGTAGAATTCCACGCTGCTCTTGTTCCGCTCGATGACAAGCCGGCTCATCGGCGCGAAACCGGCGACGGTAAGCTGACGAAAGACGGTGCCGATATGGAAACGCGTGAACTTGTCCTCGCGCGCGTCGGGAAGGAGCGCCAGCCGGTCGTCTGCAGTCAATCGCCCGATCTCGGCTCCGGCTGTCACGGTCATTCGGCCGACTTCGCGGTAGGCTGTTAGGCCGGCGCTCCATGAGCGCGTCGAATAGGCGTCATCCTTCGCCTTGAAGCGGTCGAAGCCGGCAAAGGCGGACACCAGCAGCTGCGGGGACAAGGCACGCTCGTACCGCATGCGGGCGGTCAATCCTCGCCCGTCCTGCAGATCGTTGAACCTGTTGTCGGTCCACCGCGCGGCCAGGTCGACCCGCGCCTGCCCGACGCCGCCGATAGCCTGGGTCGCGCTCCCGGCCACGCGGAGGCTGCGCTGGTACGGCTTCATCCCGAACCATTGCTGGTTAACCCCGCCTTCCGCCGTCAGTCGCGTTCGCCCGAGGTGCCATTCCGGGCCGGCCGACAGGTCGAGCGCGATGTCGTTGAAATCCTTGTCGCGATACAGATTGGCTTCGCTGCTGGCCCGCGCCACCGCGATGAGATTCTTGGCGACCGGGCGGCGCACCTGCGCCATCGTTCGAAGCGCTGCGCCAACTCCCGACTTGGCCTCTTGATCGAGCGTGAAATCGCCGAACACGGTTCCAAGCGTGTCGGACCTGGAGGCGCGGTTGATGTTGGAATCGGGGGCCATCGCCAGTTCGATCTGGACTCCGAATGGCTTCGTCGCCTGGAGCGATGCCGAAAGCCGGTCGACGAACCGGGCGACGCCGAGCGGGAGGTCCGCCGAACGGAGCGCGCGTAACTGGCGCAATGCGCTCTCCTCCTCGCCCAGCTTGTAGAGCAGCGACGCCAGTTCCAGGCGAACTGGCGCTGCGTCCGGATTCTGGTCGAGGATTCGGCGCATCAGAAGCGCCGCCGCCTGGTGATTGCCGGTCGCCCCAAGCAGCCGTGCCTGGCGGAACTGTGCTTCGGCGCGCACTTTGGGGTCCGGATCCTGCGCCAACATCTCGAGCAGCGATCGTGCCTGGTCCGCTTGACCGGCCTTGGCCAGCGAGTCGGCCATCTGCAATACGTCGCCGGCACTCGCGACAATCGACTTCCTGGCCGGAGCGCCGCCAGGGTCGGCCGCGGCAGGCCCAGCGGTGATTAAGGCCAGGGCAAGCAGCGCAGCCCGATTGCGGGACGGATGGGCCACGCTCAACAGCACTTCCTACCGACCCATACGCCATACAGCTTTCCGGGTGTTTGCGCCGCCAGGCCCGCCGCAGCGGCGATACCAATCATCGAACGAATGTTGCGCTTCGGCATATCCGCCTCCCCGTTGTGTCGCCCAGACTGGTAGAAACCGCCTGCCGGATGTGCGATGATCAACAGCCGACGAAGTTATGATGATCTGCCGAACGTGGGTCGCCGGGGGACAACCAGCGCGTGCAAAAACTTTCTGACTTGGCAGTCCGGGCCGACTTCACCATCGGGCCGCTGGCAATCAGCCCGTCACGCCGCCAACTGGTCGGCCCTGGCGGCCAGGCCAGCGTCGAGCCACAGATCATGCAAGTCCTGCTGTTGCTGATCGACGGTCACGGCCGGGTGGTGACCAGGAAGACCCTGTTCGACGAAATCTGGGCAGGCACGGCGGTCGGCGACGACAGCCTCAACCGGGCAGTCGCCAAGGTGCGCAAGGCCCTCGACGATACCTCGCCCGGCCTCTGCAAGATCGAAACCATCCCCCGCACCGGCTATATGCTGAGTGGGAGACTGTTCGAGGAGGCGTCGCCTGGCCTCTCCGGCGCGGTTCCTGAAGATAGGCCGTCGCGTCGGCTGGTGGTCGGCGGTCTTGCCGCGACCGCGGTCGCCGGCTTTGCCGGGTGGCGCTACATTGCCACGCGCCCCCACTCGCGCGCGACATCGACGGTCGATCGTGCCGATCAGATCCTTCGCTATGGACAGCCCGGGGCGAGCGCGGCGGCATCGGCATTGCTTCGTCAGGCAATCGGGATCGAGCCCCGGAACGCCCGGGCGTGGGGACTGCTTGCCTATGCGCAGGCGAACATTGCCGACGACCCCCCATCGTCGCCTGCGGCCCTTGCCGCGAGCGAGGATGCCATGAGAGCAGCGCTCAAGCTCGATCCCCGCGAGTCGAATGCACTTCTTGCCCGCTACATGATCAACAACAGCTTGCGTGACTGGCTCGAGACCGATCGGAATCTAAGGAAAGTCTTGGCGACCAATCCGCGCAACACCTTCGCCATGTCCCGACTGGTCGCGCTGCTCCAGGCGTCCGGCCTCGACCAGGAGTCCTGGGACTGGAACGAGCGTGCGATCACGATCGACCCGGTCGCCCCCGGCCATCAGTTTCGAAAGGCGCTCAAGCACTGGATTTTCGGTGACATCCACCGCGCCGACGCGACGATCGATCGGCAGATGCAACTCTGGCCGCACCATCCCTGGGTGTGGAACGCGCGCTTCCTGATTTATGCTTATACCGGCCGGACCAATGCAGCGCTCGAGATCCTCAATGATGAGAAGGTGCGACCGAAGACCCTTACGCCGGGAGCGATTGCGACCTGGCGCCTGTCGCTTTCCGCGCTTCATGACCGTACGCCTGCGACGATCATGGCCGCGCGGAATTCGATCCTTGCCGCCGCGCGCGACGGCCCCGGTTTGGCAGCGTACGGCGCGATGACCCTGTCGGCCCTCGGCCAGGTGGATGCGGCGTTCGAGGTCATCAACGGGGTTCTGCTTGCCCGCGGAACCATCATTCAACGCCGCTCCGACGACTCCCGCACATTTACCAGTAACGCCGGTTGGCGGGCGACCCAGTGGCTCTTCACGCCGCCGATGCGCTCGCTTCACGTCGATCGGCGGTTCGCTGACTTCTGCGAGGCGATGGGGCTCACCCGCTACTGGGCATCCCGGGGGGTCAAGCCGCGCTTCATGACGCAGCGCACCTAGAATTTCGCCTCCATCCCGACGCCAAATTCGCGGGGATTGGCTGCCGTCCCAAAAGTCGGCGAATAGAGATTGGTAAGCGCAAATTCGTCGAGCAGGTTGCGTGCATAGGCGAACAGGGTGACCGGCCCGGCCTCGAATGCACCGCGCGCGTCCACCATCGTCGCGGCGTCGATCTTTCGAGCCGGCGTGTTGGCATCATCGCTGAAATAGCCAGTATGATGGCGGATCGAGCCGCCCAGCCTGAGCTTCTCGATCGGCTGCCAGTCGGCGGACGCCGACAGGCTGAATTTGGGCGAACGCTGGAATTCCCTGCCGGCAATGTCCGGGTTTGAAATGCCGGCGTCGGTGATTTTCGTTTCGAGCCACCCGAGCGCGGCACGAATGCCAAACTCCCGGATTACTTGCCATTGAGCCGATGCTTCGAGCCCGTAGCTCTGGGCCTTCGGGACATTGCGGATTTCCGCCCAGGTCGCAGTCCCGCCGCCGGGGACGATGTACAACCGGGAGCGCGCCCGCTGCGCGTTGCGAAAGCGGGTGTTGAACAGATTGGCCGACAGCCGCAGCCGCCCTCCGGCATAGACGCCGCGCGCAAACAGTTCCGTCGACCAAAGCGATTCCGCATCGAACCATTCCTCTCCCCCGGTAACGAGGTTGAGCGTCGTCCCCCCCGGATTATAGGCGCGCCGGGCAAGCACCCCGATCGTCACATCACTGCTTACTGCATAAGCCAGTGATACCTTCGGAAGCCACGCCTCGAACGCCTGGTCGAAGTCGATCGGTGCCGAATAGCCGGGCCTGGCAAGCTGACCCTGTCGATCCTGCCGGTCGCGCTGGAAACGAACGCCGGCAACCAGCGTGATCCTGGGCAGGGGACGCACCGTCGCCTCGCCGAACAGGCCGAGGCTGCGTTGCCGGTCGGTAAAGTTGCCAAGGCCGATCACCGCCGAAAGATTGATGAACTGATCGAGTGAGGATTTCAGCGCGTGCACGCCGCCGACAATTGTGACAGGTCCGTCCGGCCGCCAGTTTAGGATCGACTCCAGCGAACCGTCCTTGATGCGGCTCTCGGTCTGGCCGAGGCCGACTGGCGCGAACCGCTTGATCTGGGTGTTGCCATGGGTGATCGTGGTGGCGGTGGTCAGTGCCCCCGTCAGGCGTGCCTCAAACCGCGCGGTGAGCGCGTCGACCTTGGTCTCGAAGACACCGTAACTCGCCAGTCGGTCGCGTCTTGCCTCGAACGGTGGCCGGACCCCGACGATCATCGGCATCTCCGAGTCCGTGCGGGCATAACTGGCTTCGATCCGAGCATCGGGAAGGAAGTGCGGCTCGGCCAGCAGCTTGAATCGAACGAGCGCATAATGGTCACGGTTCGGGTTGCCGCCCGGCATCGAGTCCGTGATTTTGCTCGTTGGCCGCCCGCGACGAAGATCGCCCGATACCCGAAACGCCAGCTGATCCGCGATCAAGGGGCCTGAAACGGCCGCCGACACCTGACGGCGGGATCGACTCCCGACGATCAGTCGCGCACTTGCCGTCGGCTCATAGGTCGGATCCTTGGTGGAAATGAAAATTGCCCCGGCAATGGAATTGCGCCCCTGGGTCGTACTTTGCGGAGTTCGGAACACTTCGACCTGCTGCACGTCCCACAAGGGCGCGACACCGAAGATAAATTCATTGAAGCCGACCGGGCGCCCGTCGACCTGCAATGTGACCCGCGGCCGCGTGCCGCCAAGGAAAGCGGGCAGGTCCTGCAATACGCCGGTGCTGTCCTGGCCCCGAATGGTAGGTCCGCTATTGCCTCCGCCTGGCTGCACATTGGGGACTTGTCCAAGAAGATCATCCAGCCGGTCGTCCCCGGGGCGGACCTCCAGCATCGGGGCGGTGAAGACCTCGACGCTCGACGGGGTCTCACGAAGGGACCGCGGCACCCGTTCCCCGGTGACGAGGATTTCAGGCTGCGCCTGTGTCGCTGCCGCAGGTGATCGGTCACTTTTCGTGAGCTCCAGGTCTGGCGGCGCAAGACTGAATAGAAAGGCGAACATGCAACCCCTCTTTGATACGCAGGTGACTACCGAGGGCCTGGCTCTTGCCCGCTTTGCTCTTCCCCCGGTGTCACATTCGGCAGATCATCAGCACTTCGTCAGCTAATGATCATCGCACATCCACCAGGCCCTTTCTAGCGCTACGCCCCACAGAGAAGGGGACCCGTTATGCGCAGTTCACTCACACGAACGATTCTGCTGGCTGGAGCAATGATCAGTTTGGCCGCGTGCGGCGGCGGCGGCGGCGGCGGCGGGGGCGGCGGCTCTGATTTGGTTTCTACACCGACACCGACACCAACGCCAACGCCGACGGGGCCCGTGACAATCTTTCCAAACCCAGTTGCCGGCGAATATGTGACAGTAGGTGTGGCAAGCGCATCGCCCTTGGTGACTGCCGACGCGCGTTTGACGTCCATCTCGAGTGCCGATGCCGCTCAGTTGCACGTTCGATACAACGCCGGCGGCTATTACGAGATCGAACTGCCCGGGGCCGCTTGGGATCGGTTGGTCCACTATAAAGGCCTCAGCAATCCCACGTCAGACAACCACTATTTCCAGCCCGCAGCGGTGCCTCAGAACGAGGCTTATCTGATAATTTCCAAGTCGCGCGACAAAGGTTATCTTTATTCCGAGATAGGCATTTGGGGCACGAATCTTACGGCTGCCGCGCCATTCGGCCATGCTGCATTCGGCACTCCGACCCCTGCCGGAGCGACACCCGTCAGCGGCTCAGCATCTTTCCCTGGTATTATCTCGGGCACAGCCGACATCATGTTTCCGGACGGCCTGTATGGCGGATCGTTCCCCGCGGGGGTGGAAGGCAGCGTTGAGCTAAACTTCGACTTCGCCAAGGGGTCGCTTGGCGGGTCGATGAACGTCATCATCAATGAAGGAATGGGGTACACCGACCTAGGCTCGTTCGCCTTTACCGACACTGTTTATTCGTCCGGGAGCACGACCTACTCCGGCAAATTCGTGTCATCCGTGGCTGGCAGCAACTACTTCCTCGGTAGATTTACCGGGCCGAACGCACAGGAAACGATTGGCGCCTGGGCCTTGCCCTTTATCTACCCCGGAGACGAGAAGCCCCATCAGGCCATCGGAGCCTTCATCGCTAAGCGGCCATGACCTTGGATCAGACGTACTCAACAATTTGAATTCAACCGTCGCGCTCAGCTCTCGGCCAACCGCTCATGGCATGCCGGATATTGTCAAAACGACGCAACGGCGGCCTAGACCGGTTGACCATCCCGCATCACTCGCACGGCATCCTCAGAATGGACGGTGTATACGACGGCTCCCGCTTCATCGCGGACTTCAATGCGGTGGTGGAGATCGAGCTTACCGTGTTCATGCACGCTTGCCTCGATCATCTCGCGAGCCTCCTGCAATGCAGTTGCTTGGGCGGTGTCTAGGCCGGGCTGTTGGCGGCCTTCGTCATCCAAGGCTATCATGTCGTTGTAAAGATCGAAGAAGTATCGCGGCATTTCCAGCTTAACGTCATCCACCACGGCAGGTTTCAAGGCACCCACATATGTAAGCCTGAAACTTCTGCAGACTAATTTAGGTTAAAGCCGCGCTGTTCGACTCCGCCTAGCCCCTTTGCAACAGGAGGAGCTTGAAATGTTTAATGAAAATGATCCGGGATATTTTGCCGCGCGCGCCGAGGAGGAGCGTCTTCTGAGCGAGGCCGCGACAAATCTGAAAAGCAAAGAAATCCATTCCCGGATGGCGGATGAATATGACAGTCTATCGCGGGGTAATGGACGCATCCGGCCGCTCCTTCATATTGTTACGCCGAGGTAGAATTGCGTGCCGCCGCGGCGCGCACTCCACATTTCGTGATGGTATCGGCGGCGACAATGAAAAGGCCGCATCTCACCCTGAGCGCGAACATTCGCGCTAACAGTTCGTGCTAACGGCTATCTGTTTCATGCTCGCATTGCCAGGAACTGTCGGCGTCGTCGATTGCGCTCAAGAGTGCGTCGAATTGATGGCCGTCAATCGGAAAGGCTCGTTCCAAGCATGGACCCAGGCAATCCAGCTTAGGGCGAATGACGGCGCGCATGAGAGAGTCAGGCCTCTTCATGTTAGTCAGAACGCTCTAACTTAGGTTAGGTCGCAACCATTTCATCGCCGTGACGAATGATCGGCACCTAATCGCTTGGTCCCTTGGTCAGCAGATCGAGATGGAGGTACAATTCGTTAAAGCCGGCGATTTCATCCAACCTTGCGCGATCCGGGACCTGGACGAAACGCTGATGCCGGACAATCAGCCCTTCCCTATCAAGCGCTTTCAGGACCCTGTTGACGTGAACCGGTGTAATGCCGAGGCAGTCCGCAAGTTGCTCCTGGTTCATCGGCAACTCGTAACTCCCGCTGTCCGCCAATCCGGCAAATTCAAGCCGCCGGCCGAATTCGCACAGCAGATGACACATTGCCCGCCGCGCGTCGCGCCGTCCCACATTGACCACCCATTCGCGGTAAACCGACGCGTCGATCAAGGTGTCGATCCACATCGCATGAGCAAGGGCGCCATGCTCGTCGATAACCTGGAGCAGCGCTGATCGGGGCACTTCCGCAACGGTGCATGCCTCGAGCACTTGAACGTTGTGATCGGCCAAGTTCAGCAGGCTGCCCTCGAGATCGACGAAATCGCCCCGAATATGAAGGCTAATAATCTGCCTTGCGCCTTCGGCGGTGACCTTGTGCCGATAAGCAAGGCCTTCAACGATCAGTTTTGCCGATCTCGTACGATCGCCTTCCCGTACAAGATGTGCGTGCCTGGGATATTTTTTCAATTCGAACGGCAGTCCGAGCAACGCCGCGCGGGCGCCTTTGCTCAGCGGTGCACGCTTCTCGAACCTCGAGATCATCATTTCGAGAACAAGCTTAGGATTGGCCACATCATTCTCCCGCTAGGGCGGGAGCACACGATGACTCTCAGTCGCCGACAACCCAAATAGCGCTTCAACGATTTAGTATCTCTACCATAGGTTGCCTCGTCTTTTGCCACCAATTTTCATTTTAATGACAAATCTAGGTTAAACTGCGCAGCGTGAGGGCAAGCCTGCGCTACTCGTTCTAGGCGCTCACCGCGCAAGATATGGATTTGTACGACGACGCCGATGTCCTTTGTTGCTCTCTAGTGCATTCGGGAGCCATGCAGTCCCGCCCGCGTTGAGACGTGATGACGATGCTAACCGCTGCGATACTGGCGACGGTCGGATCCCAGGCATGCCCGCCTACCGTCCTGTCGTCGCCCAACGTGATCCCGCCTGCCGAGAACCGCGTCGAAGGGCGAGCTCCCGTTCCTTACGGCGACACCCTGGGCGATGCTTGGGAGATCGAGGAAGTGGCATGCTGGCGCGGCATTTGGACAGCGCAAAGCAAGGGGCGGCTCTGGGACGGCTATTGGTTTCATCCGAGCGGTGAACGCGTGGTAGCTACTCTCGAGCTTTGGCACAGCGGCCGGAATGTTACGATGGTACGAAAGCACGCCCGCGGCCTGTATTGCCGATATGACGGTCTTATCAGTGCCGATTGGTGGTCGATCGAAGGACATTACACCTGCACTTGGGAACGCACGCCGATGCCCTGGCGAGCGCATATCGTCAGAACGGAATACGCGCTGCCAGCCTTGTTACGCGAGCCGGGAGAACGTCACCCCAGGCAATAGCGCAGTGGGTTCGGCGCCTGGCACGGCCTCGCCAATGGCGGCTTCGTCCAGTCGCCGGACATGCATCTGCTTTAGCCGATGAGCGATGATTAAATTTGCAGCTGATCCCAGTCTGGATCGCGCCACGGCCGCCTAGTGCCATAATCCAAAGCTATCGAAAAGCGGCGCTGGGGCGTTCTAACGTACTTCTGCCGGCAAGGCAGGGCCTAGAATTTACCGAACCCGAAAAAATGGCTGAAGCCTGTGGGAAAAATGGTGGGCGTGGCAAGGATTGAACTTGCGACCCCTGCGATGTCAACACAGTGCTCTACCACTGAGCTACACGCCCACACTGGGGCGGCCTTTACGCAGCCATATCGGTCAGGGCAAGCCCGTTAGACGCGGCCGTGCTGGTCCTCGGACTGGAACA
Source organism: Fragilaria radians (assembly GCA_900642245.1). Taxonomy (NCBI): domain Eukaryota; phylum Bacillariophyta; class Fragilariophyceae; order Fragilariales; family Fragilariaceae; genus Fragilaria; species Fragilaria radians. The sequence continues at coordinate 13,093 of CAAAJI010000543.1, read as the reverse complement.
TCCGGTCGACCTCCGCCACGAGATCCTTGAGGTGGAACGGCTTGGACAGCAATTTCGCCTCGGGGGTGGTTCGGCCGCTCTGCAGCGCGACGGCCGCGAAGCCGGTGATGAACATCACTTTGATCGCCGCGTCGATCGCGCTCGCCTTCTGGGCCAGTTCGATGCCGTCCATCTCGGGCATCACGATATCGGTCAGCAGTAGGTCGTAACGGCCCGCCTCGAGCAAGGGGATCGCCTCGGTGCCGCAGCCGACGGCATCGACGTCATAGCCGACGCGCACCAGCGAGCGCTGCAGGTATTCGCGCATCGACGTGTCGTCTTCAGCCAGGAGAATTCGGATCATGGTCGCCATCATGGCTGCAACGCACGACTTTTACCAGCGGCTCCACGCCAACAAATATTGCTGTCCTTTTCTGGCACGCCTAAATCGGCCCCGTGGATCAGCGCCCCCTCGCCGCCCCTGACATCATCGCGCCGCGCCAGCCCTGGCCGGTGCTGCTGTCGATACCCCACGCGGGGCGCGACTATCCGGGGTGGCTGGTCCGCGAGTCGGCCTGCGGTATCGCCGGGCTCGAGACGCTCGAGGACCCGCTGGTCGACCGGCTGGCATGGCGCGCGCTCGGTTGCGGGGTCGGCGCCGTCATCGCCCGGGCCCCGCGCGCCGCGATCGATTGCAACCGGGCTCCGGACGAAATCGATCCCGCGGTGGTCGACGGAGGTTGCGAGCCCACCTCTGCCCGTGCCCGCGGTGGCCTTGGCATCGTCCCGGGCCGGACGGGACGCCACGGTCACTTGTGGCTCCGGCCGATCAATCGCGCCGAACTCGACCGCCGCCTGGCGCTGGTCCATGCCCCCTTTCATTCTTCAATTGAGCGCGGCCTCGACCGGCTGGTGATCGCCCATGGAGGAGCACTGTTGCTCGACTGTCACTCGATGCCGCACCGGCACGGCCAGGCGGAGCTGGTCATCGGCGACCGCCATGGCACCAGCGCTTCGCGCTGGATCACCGACGCCGCGGCGCGCATCGCACGATCGAAGGGCTGGTCGGTCGCACTCAACCTGCCCTACGCCGGAGGCCACGTGATCGAGCGCCACGGCCGTCCGGCAAGCGGCCTTCACGCCCTCCAGCTGGAGATCGATCGGCGCTGCTACCTCGAGTCCGAAGGCTGTACGCCGGGCCCCGGCTTTGACCGCGCGGCGAAGCTGATCGAGACGCTGACCGTGGAACTCGCTGGCCTGATCGAAACCTCGGCGATCGCCGCCGAGTGAAAAGGGCCAACCGTGCCGCGGTGCCCATTTTTCCAAAAAAAGGCCGCCACGGCATTCGCCGGGCGGCCCGAGTTCAGGGAGGACGCACCGGTCAAGGCGCGTTAGCCGGGGGACGACAGAGGGGTAGAAAGCGCCCGCCAGCCGAACCCGAAATGGGGAGGCCATGCTGCGGCTTCAATCCCTCAGCGCAGGCTTCAATCTCCCAATCAATCAGTCCGGCGCGTCGAGGTCACGCTTCGGCGTCGGCGGGTTGCTTGGTGACGCCGGTCGGTCCGAGCGGACCCTTGCCCTGCTCGGCCTGGCGGAAGAACACATCGCGGATCAGCGCAAGCGACATCAAATGCGCGTAAATCAGCGGCAACATCCCGCTCTGGTTCATCTTGCGCAGTTCGTCGCCGCGCAAGTCGCGTAATTTCTGCTCGTCGACCATGCGGAAACCACGATACAGGAACGGCTGTTCGACCCCGTCAGGCTGGATCGAAACTTCGCCTTCCATCAAGAGTCCCGAGGTCTTGAGGTCGGTCATGAATGCCTGGGTGCGCAGCCCCGCGGTCTCGAACTGCTCGCAGAACTGGAGGACGTTCTTGGTCAGCTCGGTCGGCTGGTCGCCGTCGAACAGGGGCTCGCCCTCATCCTCGCTGAACGCACCCGAGGTCGGGTCGAAGCATAGCGACAGTTCGTCGCTGTCGGGCCGCAGCCGCGCCAGGATGAATGGATAGCGGCGTAGATAGGCCGGCATGTAGGCTAGAGTGTCGATTGGCTTCCCCTCGTTGTCGAGGAAGGTATTGACCCCTTCGTTGAGCCCCATCAGCGCCAACGGAACGGGCTCGTCGCCAGCTGAGAAGATGATTGGAAAGCTGCGCTGGGCGTGGGTGAATTCCTCGACCGTCACAGGAATGGCATGGGTCTGGCCAACGCCGGGGACATTGATCAAGCGCTTGAGCTTGAGATTTCCATGCTGGCCCGAATTGAGCGGCTGCAGATCATTGTACAATAGCGGCAGGGTCGCCGGGTTCGGCGCTTGGGTGGCCATAGGGAAAGTCTCCGTCGCAAGGCCGGTCGCATCGAAAGGCGACCGATAAATTAGTGCGGTTGCGCTCTAGAAGCGGCCCCGCGCTTGTGCAAGCCTCGCGGCCAGTCCTGCCCGCCCGATGCGTGGTGATCATCCGACGGTCGCGGCCCCCGCCATCGAAAAAATTCATCGACGGTTCAATGCCGCCCTGTAAAGCCCGATCTACAGATGACGAAATGCCTATGACATTCGCCGGCTTTTTCGGCCTGATTGCGATGCTGCTTGCCGCCAGCGAGGCTGAAAGGCCGCCTGAGCCCGCCGCCGGTCCGGCCGTGCGGGTCATGACAATCCAGCGGCAGATGATTCTTCGCGTACCGGTTCGCCCTCACCCCCGAATGAATTTCCGGTGGGAGGAGGAGAAAGGCCCCAAATGCTTTCCGGTTCGCGCGATCGCTGGAGCGATGCTATCCGGATCCGACAGCATCGACATCGTCCTTCGCAACCGCCAGCGGATCCGCGCCCGGCTCGACAATGATTGCGAGGGCCTCGACTTCTATGGCGGTCTCTACCTGCAAACCGAGGACGGTCAGTTGTGCGCCAAGCGCGATGTCATTCGCAGTCGGGTGGGGGGAACCTGCCAAATTGAGAAATTCCGCATGCTGGTGCCGAGGATCGAGCAATAAAGGACGAAATGTCGCAGCGTGACCCCTCAAGCTAAATTCCAGGCTTGAGCGGAACATCGTTCCCCACAGGCTGTTTTGTTTCTCAGTCTCCGTAGCCGAGCGCAAGCCTGCGGGCTTGGCATTGGCTACCCCCCAAGGACTTTCATGCACAATCAATCGCCTATCGACGCCCGTCAAACCTTCCGAAATGTCTCTGCTTTCGCAACTCCGGACGAAAGGCGAAGCGCCTTCGAACTGCTGGTCACGATCATTCCCTTCATGCTGCTTTGGGCGGCAACCTGGGCCGCGCTCGAACGCGGCTACTGGATCGGTCTGTTGCTTACGATACCGGCCGGCGGTTTGCTTCTGCGCCTATTCATCATCCAGCACGATTGCGGTCATGGCTCCTTGTTCCATCGCCGCAGGACCAACGACTGGGTCGGTCGCGCCCTGAGCGTGCTGACGCTAACCCCTTATGACGGCTGGCGCACTTCTCATGCCAAGCACCACGCCACTTCCGGTCATCTGGACAAAAGGGGGACGGGCGACATCGATACGCTGACGGTTGCCGAATATCGCAGCCAGTCACCGCGCCAGCGCCTTTTCTACCGTTTGTACCGGCACCCGATCGTTTTCTTCGCAATCGGGCCGGCCTACACCTTTCTGCTCCGTCACCGCTTTCCACTCCGCACCGGTAGCAAGGGGATCGGGCGATGGTTGAGCACGCTCGGGACGAATGCCGCAATCGGCATCGTTGCGGCGCTGATCATCTGGCAAATCGGCTTCATGCACTTCTTCGCGGTGCACATCCCGATCGCACTCGTGGCCGCGACTGGGGGCGTCTGGCTATTCTATATCCAGCATCAATTCGAGCATACTTTGTGGGATGACGAGGCCGGGTGGAATTTCCACGAGGCGGCGCTGCACGGCAGTTCCTATTACGACCTGCCGCCTGTGTTGAACTGGTTCACCGGGAACATCGGCATTCATCACGTCCATCACCTGTCCAGCCGGATCCCATTCTATCGCTTGCCGGAGGTGCTGCGGGCATACCCGGAGCTTGCCGGAGTTAATCGACTGACCTTCCGCCAAAGTCTCGGCACCCTGCGCCTGAGGCTGTGGGACCAGGACCAGCGACGGATGCTGCCGTTCAGCGAGGCAGTTTAAGCCGCAGGCTGTCTGTTAGTGGCCCGCCCCGAGGGACTTGAACCCCCAACCTCCAGGTTCGAAGCCTGGCGCTCTATCCAGTTGAGCTAGGGGCGGCCTCATCCGGGGCTTGGCATCAGTGGCCACGCTCGGCAACCTTCAGCGTCCGCTTTTCAAGAATGAGGGACCATGGCGTCGCCCCCTTCACCTTGACAATTCGGCCTTTACCCCGCAAGCGCGCCATGGGCGCTACGCGACGGTTCGCGAAGGCTCTTTTCACACCGGATATTTCATGAGTTTTGCCGATCTCGGCCTTTCCGACCAGTTGCTTAGCGCTGTCGCCGACAGCGGCTACGACACGCCCACCCCGATCCAGAAGGGCGTCATCCCGTCGGCACTCATGGGCCGCGACCTGATCGGCATTGCCCAGACCGGCACCGGCAAGACCGCCGGCTTCGTCCTGCCGATGATCGACATCCTCGCCGAGGGCCGCACCCGCGCCCGCATGCCGCGCAGCCTGATCCTCGAGCCGACCCGCGAACTTGCGGCCCAAGTTGCCGAGAATTTCGTCAAATATGGCAAGAACCATCGCCTCTCGATGGCCCTGCTGATCGGGGGCGTCCAGATGGGCGACCAGGTCAAGGCGCTCGAAAAGGGCGTCGACGTGCTGATCGCGACACCTGGCCGGTTGATGGACCTGTTCGGCCGGGGCAAGATCATGCTCAACGATTGCAATCTGCTGGTCATCGACGAGGCCGACCGGATGCTCGACATGGGCTTCATTCCGGACATCGAGGAAATCTGCTCCAAGCTCCCGCGCGGCCGCCAGACCCTGTTGTTCTCGGCCACCATGCCTCCGCCGATCAAGAAGCTCGCGGACAAGTTCCTCAGCGATCCCAAGACGATCCAGGTCGCCCGCCCGGCCACCGCAAACGTCAACATCGAACAGAAATTGGTGATGGTCGCCGGCCCGAAGAAGCGCGACGCGGTTCGTAACATCCTGCGCGAACCGGGTTTTCGCAACGCGATCATCTTCTGCAACAAGAAGGTCACGGTCCGCGAGGTTTATACCAGCCTCAAGCGCTCCAACTTCAGCGTGGGCCAGATTCAGGGCGACATGGACCAGTCGAGCCGCATTGCGGAATTCGACCGCTTCAAGAAGGACGAGATTCACATCCTGGTTGCCTCGGACGTCGCCGCGCGCGGCCTCGACGTTAAAGGCGTCAGCCATGTCATCAACTTCGACGTGCCGTGGCAGCCCGACGATTATATCCACCGCATTGGCCGCACAGGCCGCGCGGGGATGACCGGGATTGCCTACACGCTGGCAACCCCGGCCGATGGCGAGGCGGTTGCCGCGATCGAGAAATTGACCGGGATGAAGCTTCGCCGCACCGGTGCCGGCGACGCCGCAGCCGACGCTGCGCCCGAACCGGAGCAAGTGGCCGAGGCCCCCCGCCAGGAACGCCCGGCCCGCGCCAGGCCTGCTGCGAAGTCCGCCGCCAAGCGCGAAGAACCGCGTCGGGAGGAGCCCAAGTCCCGCGCGGAATCCAAGGCTGAGCCGAAGCCCGAGCGGCAGGCGGCTAAGCCTGCATCACGCCCCGCGCCCAAGCCCGCGCCGACGCCCGATGTGGAGGACGACGACAGCTGGAATGGCCCGATGCCTGGCTTCCTGTCGGTTGGCTTCAGCCCCTCCTCGGACTGATCAGCGCCTTCCGTAACGGTCGAGGAAGGCTGCTGCATGGGCGGCGAATTGCCCGTTGCCTATGGCATCGCGAAGGCCCTGCATGAGTCGCTGGTAAAACCATAGATTATGCTCGGTCATCAGCATCGACCCGAGTATCTCGCCCGAGCGAACCAGGTGATGGACATATGCCCGGCTGTAATCGGCGCAGGTCGGACACGCGCACTCCGCCTCGATCGGCGCAAGGTCCTCGGCAAAGCGGGCGTTGCGGATATTGATCGGTCCGTCGGCGGTAAATGCCTGGCCGGTCCGACCCGACCGCGTCGGCAGCACGCAATCGAACATGTCGATCCCGCGTCGAACTGCCTCGACGATATCGTCGGGCTTTCCAACGCCCATCAGATAGCGCGGCTTGTCCGACGGTAGCATGTCGACCGCATAATCCAGCACGCCGCACATCGCCTCATGCCCCTCGCCCACCGCAAGCCCGCCAACCGCATAGCCGTCGAACCCGATGTCGATCAGGGCCTCCGACGAGCGCTTCCGAAGGCCCTCGAACATCGACCCTTGCTGAATCCCGAACAAGGCCGAGCGCGCGGCATGGTCGGCTCCGTGGTCAAATCCGTCGCGCGACCGTCTGGCCCAGCGCATCGATCGTTCCATCGATGCTTCGGCCTGCTCCTCGGTCGCCGGAAAGGGCGTGCATTCGTCGAACGCCATGACGATGTCGGCGCCGAGCAACCGCTGCACCTCCATCGACCGCTCCGCGGTCAACATGTGCGACGACCCGTCGAGATGCGACTTGAACCGGACTCCGTTCTCGGATTTCTTGGTCAGTTCGCCGAGGCTCATCACCTGGTAGCCGCCGCTATCGGTCAGGACCGGTCGGTCCCAGTTCATGAACCGGTGCAAGCCGCCGAGCGTCGCCACACGCTCGGCCCCTGGCCGAAGCATTAGGTGATACGTGTTGCCGAGCAATATGTCCGCCCCGCTCGCCCGCACGCCCTCGGGCTTGACCGCCTTGACCGTCGCCGCCGTTCCAACCGGCATGAAGGCGGGCGTGCGGATTTCCCCGCGCTGCATGACGATCGAGCCGATGCGAGCTGCGCCGTCGGTCACGGCAATGGTGAAGGAAAAGCGGGTCATTGGCGCGCGCTTCCTAGCGACTTGGGCCGGGCGCGACTAGGAGGGCGAGCATGATCGAGCCTTGGGTCTACGCCGTCCTTACCGCAGTCGCGATCCTGACCGGATTCGTCGATGCCATCGCCGGTGGCGGTGGGCTGATCATGATGCCTGCGCTGCTGTTCGCCGGGGTGCCCCCGATCAACGCGCTCGCGACCAATAAATTGCAGTCGATGTTCGGCACGGCCACCGCTTTTTCCAATTACGCCCGCAAGGGGCTGGTCGACTGGCGCTCCAACTGGTTGACGGTCACCGCAATCTTCGTTGCCGCCGGGGCCGGCGTGCTGGTGGTCCAGAATGTCGACACCCGCGCGCTGGCGCTGATCATCCCGTTGCTGCTGATGGCGGTAGCGCTTTATGTCCTGTTCAGTCGCCGGATGACCGACGAGGATGCTCATCAGCGCCTGACCGCCAGAGCGTATGCGCCGATCGGAGCCGGGATCGGCTTCTACGACGGCTTCTTCGGCCCTGGCACCGGCAGCTTCTTCACGACCACCCTCGTCGGCCTGCGTGGTTTCGGGCTGACAAGAGCAACCGCACTCACCAAATTGTTCAACCTCACCAGCAACGTCGCCGCGGTGCTGTTGTTTGCGGTTGGCGGCCACATGTTCTGGCTACTCGGCCTGTGCATGGCGGCCGGGGCGATGCTCGGCGGCTGGATCGGGAGCCACACTGCGATGCGGTTCGGCGCTCAGATCATCCGGCCCCTGCTGGTCATCCTGTCGCTAGGGCTGACCGCACGGCTGCTGTGGAGCTATTTCGCCGGCTAGGTTAGGACGCTCCCATGCCTGCGACTGCCAACGAAATCTTGACCTTCGCCGAAAACGGCGACGCAGACGCCCAGTACAAGGCAAGCGAGCTTGTCCTGCGCGGGACAGTCGGACCGGTGGACCTTGGGCAGGCCTATCGCTGGATGGCGACGGCAGCTGCACAGGGCCATGCTGAAGCCCGGCGCGCCGAGGCCTATTTTACCGCCGCCGGCCTCGGCTGCGTCCCGGACAATGGAAAAGCTCGCGAGATGCTCGAGGCAATCGCTCCCGGCGACCGCTTTGTCGCCATCCAACTGGCCTTTCTCGACCACGTGCAGTGCAACGAGCGACTTGCGAAAGCCGACCGCCGGCTGATCAGTGCCGATCCGCATATCGAGTTGATCGTGGGGCTCTTCAGCCCGGCAGAGTGCCGCTACCTTCAATTGCTTGCGGGGCCTTGGCTGGAACCGGCGATGATCTACGCTGCCACCGGCGAAGGCATGCGCGACCCGCACCGCGACAGCGACAATATGGTGATTGCGCCAATGACCGAGGACCTCGTGGTTCAGTCGATCAACCAGTGCATCGCTGCCGCCAGCAGCACGCAGGTCGGCTGCGGTGAGCCGCTCCACATCCTGCGCTACGCCCCGGGCCAGCAATATCGCCCGCACCACGACGCCCATGCCTTCTCGCCGGTCGAAAAGCGCCGAACCGCGACCGCACTCCTGTATCTGAACGATGAGTACGAAGGCGGGGAAACCCATTTTCCCGAACTAAGGATCAAGGTTCGAGGCGGCACCGGCGACCTGCTCATCTTCCACAATCTCGATGCCGAGAACCTGCCCGACCCGCGCATGACCCACGCCGGCCTGCCCATCACGTCAGGTGAAAAGTGGCTCGCAACCCGTTGGATTCGGAGCAGCGATTACTTTGGTCGCGAGGGCAAAAGCAGCGAGCCATCGCCGTAGCTGTAAAAGCGATAATCGCCCGCGATCGCATGGGCATAGGCGGATTTCATCACATCAATCCCCATCAGCGCTGAGACCAGCATGAACAGGGTCAGGATAGCGATCCGGTAAAGCCAATAATTTCAATACCTTACGGAGAGATCGGGGGCGATCTTTGTGTGCCACCCATCAACTTCCCATCGGTATGTGGGTGCAAGACAACCACCTTTGCCTATCAAAGTGGCTTTGGGCCAACAGGCACCGATCACTTGACCCACCAGCCGCCCACCATGTCCCCTGGTCAGGGTTAGCAGTTTACCCTGCTACGTCCGCTTTGAGTCACAGGTCGACCGACTGCTAAACGACAATTATGGGTGGAAAGCGGACGTTGAGCCCGGCGGCGGCTTTGCCTCTTTATCCAGCCGGAGTAGGTCCGTTTTATTTAGGGATTTACGAACCGACGCTAGAAGCGTACTCAACAGCATCAAGAAGATAGAGCGTTACCCCGGCCTAGCTCCCGCCCATATGCGAGGAGCCTCAAATGCCGCGTTTCTTCTTCCACACCCACACTGATACCCGGACTTCGGACACGGATGGCATCAACTGTGTTGGTGCCGTCGATGCACGCCGGTTGGCCATCGTCAGATGCGGTGAAATGATGAAAAATTGCGCGGAGTCTTTCTGGGGGTCGAGGCCTTGGGGCATCACCGTCACCGACGACAAAGGCTTGATCCTCTGGGAGATCATGATCGACGGCGTTGCAGCACCCGCAGCGCCAGCGGATTAGCCATCTGGCTTGCGTGGTAAACGGCGGCCCAACCGTTGTTTTTCACAAGGTGGATTATGCGAGTAACCATTGGAGAGTTTATGACCGCAAGTGGCAAAGAGTTCGCCGAGAAATGGGCGGATGAGAACATCGAGCGGAACCCCACAGCCACCGACCTTGAGATTTCGGTGGAAGTCCGGCGGCTACTTACGGCGGCGACGGCTGCTGGTGTCCCCGATGCGGACGTTATTGCGGGCGTGGAGGGCCTCCCACAATTTGTAGCTCATCGTATGGGGACCATAGCTCCAAGCGGTAATGATCCATCTGGATAACGTCTGAAATGGGTCGAAAGCGGACGTTCGCTCGTCAGTTTGATAGCTCATGGCTCGGGACGAGAATGACCATCTCCAGTCCGCTAGATAGGAACCGCCTTGTCATCTCACTGCTCGAGCCAAATCCGCGATCGATCAAGCGAGAGCCAAACCCGCTGTGAATTGGTTCTTGCACCTCTGGCCCATCCTGTTCACGCCATTTAATCTCCAGGACGCCATCGTGCTCAGACCAGCTCAAGCTGACTGATCCATCCGGCACGGAAAGTGCGCCGTATTTCGCCGCGTTTGTTGCGAGTTCGTGCAACACTAGGGAGAGTGTCAGGGTCGCGCGGGACCCGATGCTGATTGCAGGTCCCTCGACTGTGATCTGCGACAATCCGTCGAGCAGCTCGAGTGTCTGACGCGCCACTTCATCGAGCGGGACCGAAGTCCAACCTTCCTCAAGGAGAACATCGTGCGCCTTGCCTAGGGCTTGGATGCGATCACGAAACGCACCGACAGCTTCCTTCGGCTCGACCCCTCGCAATGTCTGCATTGCGATCGATTGCACGAGCGCGAGCGTGTTCTTGAGCCTGTGACCAAGCTCTTGGTTAACCAACGCAATGTCGGAGCGGGCGCGCACGGTCCCAGTGGTCTCGATGACCGTATCCATCATGCCGGCCACGGTGCCGTCGCTGAGCCGGAGAGGGCTATAGCAGAAGGTGAACCAACACTGCTCGGGCTCACCGAGGCGGTTGATGACCAGTGGGAAGTCCTCAATGTAGGTCGCGTCGCCGGCATATGCTCGGTCAGCAATCGAACCAATGTCATCCCACGCTTCAGCCCAAACTTCGGAAAACGATCGGCCTAAGGCCTCTGGCTTGTTTCCGAGGATCGGTCGGAATGCGTCGTTGTAGATGGTGACCAGGTCCTTTCCCCAGACAATCGCAGCAGGAAAGCCAGACTCGAGGATATGGCGCACAAAGGTTTGCAGCTCGAGCGGCCAAGCGTCGCGGGGACCGAGAGAAGTCGAACCCCAATCGTAATCGTCGACGAGCTGCGCCATGGCGACGGGCGGTGACGCCACGTGGCTCGGCTCAGCCTCTTCCCCCCTTGCCATTGCTTTTCCTGTCTTCTTAGCCTCCAAATTAATGGCAGATCACTAAGCTTTTGCAAACAGGTTTAGGCCACGGTGGGGGATCAACGGGCAAGCCGCCAAAGCGCTCGCCAACTCCGCGCGCATAAGGTCACAAAGGAGGCCCGGCAATGTCCGTTTTGGGTCGAAAACGGACAGTCCGCTTTCGAACTTTGCCTACCAATTAGCAGACCGTCCGCTTTCGACCCAAAGCGGACATTCGCTTCGATGTTTTTTGGCTCCGGCGTCAAGGTGTGACATAGCAGTTTGGTGAAGGTTGTGTCCTATATTGCCGGCGCGTTGCTTCTGACCGCTTGTTCCGAGGCGAACAAGCTTGCCGTCCCGAACGATGCTTTCGTCGATCTGACTGAGCAGAAGCTCGCAAACCATCCTTGCATCGGAGATTTGTCCCAGTGGGAGCGCACCTATCGGTTTGCGAAGCCAGCTGGTTTTTCAGCCTACACAACGCATGCAGATATTGACGTGATCGAGTTTCACTTGAGGCGCGCGGGCACCGCAACGGTACGCCCAGGTCGAATTACCCTGCGCCGGGGAGAAGTGGAAGATTGGCCGGATGGAGAATACATTCGCTCAATCGATGGGCGCTACAAAATTGTCGGCGACGCGCTGCAAATGTCGCAGTGTGCCCCACTGAAGCCCTAGGGATAGGAGACGATTTCCTGACTCGTATTCAAGGAAGGATCATGGTCAGCAGGTAGGCGCCGAAGATTGCGAGATGGATAGATCCATGCAGAACTGTCGTTCGCCCCCTGGCCAGCGACAGCGAGCTAATGAAAAGGCTCAGGGCTAACAAAACGGCGCCCTTGTCATCCAGGCCTAACGCCAGTGGAAGACCTAGGACGAAAGATGTCACTGTGACGGCTGGAATCGTCAAACCAATCGTCGCCAATGCCGATCCGAGCCCAAGGTTTAGGCTTGTCTGCAGACGGTTTGCATGGGCGGCCCTCACTGCCGCGACGCTCTCTGGGAGTAACACGATGGCGGCGATGGCCACTCCTACCAGTGCCCGAGGAGCGCCAGCGGCGGCTACTGCGGAATCGAGCGGACCTGAAAGTGATTTCGCCATCAAGACGATCGCGCCCAGACTAACGATCAATGCCGCGAAGGCAATCCAAGTATCAGAGAGCGAGGGTGGGTCTGCGTGCGCATCCGGTTCCTCCTGACGACCTTTCGGGAGAAAATAGTCGCGATGTCGAACGGTTTGAATGAATACGAACGTCAAGTATAACAGCAACGAGAAGCTAGCAACGAACGCTAATTGGACGGGGGAATAGGCAGGCCCTCTTACACTCGTCGTGTAATTGGGAAGAATGAGCGTCAGCACCATTAATGTTGCTAGGGTGCTCAGCGCTGCCGTAGCTCCGGTCCTCGTAAAACGTCCTTCTTTTTGATGTCGAGCCGCAGCAATCAGGCTTAAACCAAGAAGCAGGTTCAGAATGATCATGCAGGCTGCGAAAACCGTATCTCGTGCAAGCGTTGCTGCGGCCTCTCTGTTGGCCAGCATGAGTGAAACTATCAGGCCAACTTCAATGACGGTAACCGCGACCGCTAAAATCAAACTTCCAAAGGGTTCTCCGACTTTATGTGCAACAGTCTCGGCGTGGTGAACCGCGGCAATGATTACTCCGACAAGGACCACACCCGTGACGACCACCCACTCCGTTCCTGCCCAGGACAGCATAAGAACGGCCCATCCGAGGATCGGTAGACCGACCGCGAATGATTTAAGGGACAGGCTCATGCCGGGGTCTATCGCTTAACGGCTTGGAAGACGCCACCCTCAAGAGTGGAAGCGCTTGGGTCAAATTCCACCAAAACAAGGGGCAGGCCGAAAGGGTCACTTGCCGTTACGATAGCGCCAGTCATCATCGGAGCGGACGTAGGTGAGGTAAAGAAAGGCTGCCGTCATAAGTATTGCTGACACGATGAATACGACCGGTGGAAGCATCAGCCCGGAGAGCGTCATGGCTCCGACAAATCCTAACAAAAGCAGCCAACCTTCCAATGCAATCGGTAATCCAACCCCATAGCCAATCCGCTTTACTGCAAACCATGGCTTCCCGCGCCTGACAGGCATTTGCTCACTCCTAATCATTGCGGATATCGTGACAGCCAAACAAGACGAGTCAATGTCTGCTTTCCACCCATGACGGCCGTTAGCTGCCGGTCGGCATTCGACCCAAAGCGGACACGGCAGCTCGTAATCACC
>CAAAJI010000542.1:8477-25838 GCA_900642245.1 Fragilaria radians | reverse complement strand
ACAGTCTGTGCGGCAATTTACATATCAAGAAAAAAGCGGATGCAGTCAAAAGGGGAAAGTTAGAGATCAATAGTTTCAACAATACCGATGATGATTACACTGAAGACAATACCGATGATGATTACACTGAAGACAATACCAATGATGACTTGTATGCGATATTGTTAGATGACTTCTTGAAAGAATATGAAAAGGATGTCAATGCTGATGTCTCAGAAATCAAAATAGAGCGTGAAATCAAAATAGATAGTAAGGCGGTGAAGAGGAGACCTCTTTTTGGTATAGCTCTGGGTAAATGCGGAACGTGTGAAAAAAAAAATCCGGAATTACGAAGAGTGACAGTATTGAGAATGGTGACTTTAACTCTAGGTCTTTGGTTTCTAATGGTGTTGATGGAGGTAATAACGGAGAACTTTCTGTTGAGATTCTGGATGTGATCGAAGAAGAATAAAGAAAGTGAGAATATGTTATCGCTTAAGACGGGAGATAAAGGGATGAAGTTCTTTTTTGTCCTGCGTGGTTGTTGTTACTTTGTGCCATCCTATTTATAATATTCAATTCCTGAACGTAAATCAAATTCCAACGAATACTAGGATTTGTTTTTCTATGCATATATATATATATGTATCTTTAGTTGAAGAATTAAAATTTCGTCCCCTTTTTACCTTTCGTTCCACCACCTCCACTCATGCCTCCTCCACCTCCTCCCATGGGATTCATTTGCTTATTAATTAACGATTTATGAATATGCGGAATGACACCACCTCCTGCAATCGTTGCCTTGATTAGAGCATCCAATTCTTCATCACCACGAATGGCCAATTGCAAATGTCGAGGCGTAATACGTTTCACCTTGAGATCCTTACAGGCATTCCCAGCCAATTCCAAAACTTCTGCTGTTAGATATTCCAAAATTGCCGACGTATAGACTGCTGCAGTCGCACCGACACGTTGCGATTGCTGTACCGATTGTTTCAAAAATCGATGAACACGCCCGACAGGAAATTGTAATCCAGCCTTACTCGAACGTGACTGTGGAGCCTTTTTGGATGTTGGCGCTTTGCCACCCTTTCCACCCTTGCCACCTTTACCACCTTTGCCAGACTTGATATTCGAAAGACAGTGTTGTTGTTGTTATTGTTGTAGTCATTGTTGTTTTGAACGGAAAGAAGGAAACGAAGAATTACAATCCAATGGTTAGAATGAAATTTTGTATTCGACATTGAAACCACAAATCCATCCCCATTCTACGTAGAATCCAATACAAAGTCTACAAAATCAAACAATGGCGCAAACAACCATCTCCCTACAACATTCTAATTTCGTCAATTTTTGTTCAATCATTCATCCAATCGATGCACCGTATTCGTTACAAAATCATGATATTAATCATACTCTCGTCATAGAAAACAATGCATGATAGGAGAAGATAATTGCGTTGGAAGTATCATCGTATTTCCAACACACGACGACAGTAAACACAACGTACCATCACTAGAATATTGGTTAGAATGAATTCACCACAACAAAAGATGTTTTTTTTTTCTTTCAACGGAAATGAAAAAATTCGACTCCGAAGGTAAAACCCAAAGTCAGTACGTCCCATAAAGGGAGAAAAATATTTTATCCTTAACCCTAAACCTCTAGTTTTGATTGCGTTTCCCGCACTTTTTTTGAGGATGGAAACGGAATAAGAATAACAGTAACTTACAGGAAAACCATACCATATGAGATAATGATAGCTATGCCTAAGTCAATTCATGTAACTATATGCAACGACAGATATTTGATAACTTTAATTATAACATTTCATACATGATGAGATAGAGAACTTGGATATTACGTGGAAAATTATTTTGATAGATTTGGAATGACTTAATCAAACATTGTTTGAACAACCAACCTCACACCCACGTTTGGATTTATAGTTTGAAGAGCAAAAATACATTGTAAGCATTCTTCCAGATAGGAAACATCCATCAATGATATGTACAGCAGTAAATCATATCTGCTTTTAATAGTGACAATAGGTAGGTTGCCCTATGTTGAATAGGAATTCTCTTCTAGATTCATACATCAGGGTGTATCAAGTATTCGTTGTAAGGTTGGGAAGAATAATCAGTGTATAACTAGCGTACTTGACTGTGAGATGAAGCTATATGTAGCAACATAAATAAACATCTATTCAAAGAGATTAACGGTGTAACTATTCCCGATAAAATTGAAAAGTTTATCCATATAAAATATCACGAGCCGAATTTAGAGCTGATTACAAAGTGAATATTTTGCTATTTTATGATTCAGTTTATTAGGAGAACCTGCATAAATCAGCGCAATTCTACGATACAACGGTTCCCTATCATGCTCTCTTTTTTCCATGTATCCATATCACCGCTAGTCAGCTCAACAATCTCTGCTGTAAGCTTCCCCGTACATTCTGAGTGCCTGACTTCCAAGAGTCACTTGGAAGACTTATTCCATAACTCTTTGTTTTTCCAAGGACTCTGACTCTATTAGATCTATGCGCTTTGTATACTATCATGTTTTGTGATCAACACATTTCTTCACTTGTGAATACAAGTCTTGTTGATGGGAATTCTGAAGCGGGAGATACCATGAATGATGAGTAAGAGAAAATATGCTGAACAGCAGGTACTTTGAACCTAACGGAACATTGCTGATGGAATTCTGAAGCGCAGGTACCCTGAATTGAGTGTAATCATTTTTCTAGAAGTAAGTTAAATTTTGCATTCATTCTCTCTTACTTTCGCTTTCCCTCTCGCACACAAGCAGTTAATCTCATTATTACACCTTTGGTGTAGTTCAACATTGCAAATTGGATTAAAAAAATCCCCAACCCATGTTTGGACCCAGAGTTTGAAGAACAAACATACATTGTAAGCATTCTTCCAGATAGGAACCATCCATCCATGATATATGCAGCAGTAAATCATATCTGCTTTTAATAGTGATAATAGGCTGCTCTATGTTGAATAGACATCAGTATCGGTACACAAATACATCTCTTTGCCTATTTATGTATAGTAGGCTGAATTTTGCTTGTCATCATTTTAAATTAGGAATTATCTTCTAGATTCATACATCAGGGTATATCAAGTATTATCCAATGACAAAGCTGATATCCACGTATGCATGAATCATTAATGTAAACAGTGTTGTAAGGTTGGAAAGAATAATCAGTGTATAACTAGTGTACTTGGCTGTGAGATGAAGTTATACATAGCAGCATATGTATACATCTATTCACAGAGATTCAACGGTGTAACTATTCCCGATGAATTTCCATGTCGTCATATCATCTTTGCTGCAAGCTTCCCAGTACATTCTGAGTGCCTACTTCCAAGAGTCACTTGGAAAACTTATTCCATAACTCTTTGTTTTCCAAAGACTCTGACTCGATTAGATCTATGCGCTTTGTATACTATCATGTTTTGTGATTAACACGTTTCTTCACTTGTGAATACAAGTCTTGTTGATGGGAATTCTGAAGCGGGAGATACCATGAATGATATGTAAGAGAAAGTATGCTGAACAGCAGGTACTTTGAACCTAACGGAACATTGCTGATGGAATTCTGAAGCGCAGGTACCCTGAACCTAGTGTAATCTTTTTCTAGAAATAAACTTAGATTCTGCATTCATTCCCTCTTACTTTCGCTTTCCCTCTCGCACACAAGCAGTTAATCTCATTATTCCACCTTTGGTGTACTTCAACATTGCAAATTGGATTAAAGAAATCCCCAAACATGGAAAAATTGATTCACGGCAAAAAGATTGCCGGTTGGAGGAAAATGGTAACGTTGCAGTGGAGACACTCAGTCTGGGAGAATTGACTTAAATGAGATGCAAATTGTTTTACAGTTTTTTGCAAGGGTAAAGCAAAGGAAAATGAATGTGGATGGAAACACAATTGTTTAGCAATATCCAAAAGGACGAAAAGATGAATATGACTGAAGCCATGCTACTGCCATGCACGGGATACACTCTCTTTGTTTCTGAATTCAAAAGACAAATCATAGACTCTGATTTGCATCACTCATCCACGAATGGGCGTATCTATGTTAACGTATTTATTGGATTGTTTGTGCGTTTTCTTCTTTATATCGTCATCATTCTGAACCTTTTGCACCAAATCGGTGTCACCAGCATCCATATCTGGTATCTTGCCTTGTGCTGTTATTTCTATACCACTGTATTCTCCTTATGATTCATATCGGATCCAACCTGACCCTCTACAATCGAAAACAATTCAATACCTGTAAAATTTGTATACTGTTAATTATATTTTTTCACATACACTTGACTATGCTCCAAACTTTGGTTCAAGTCACTTCCATGTCGGCATTATCGATTGTCATGTGATTACTTTGACATTCAATGTTACCATATATAGGGAAATGGGATCATGTCAATGTCCTATTTTCTATTGATGAGAACGATAGCATCAATTTTAGGGTTATAATCCATGCCAATCCATAATAATCATGCCCCACCATTTCATGATGAGATGCCTTATCAAATTCTTGTTTGTATACCAATTTCTTTAAACATGTAAATCCCATTATATGTATCTCGACATGGTGGCCAAGATTGTTTGTAAATTCTACCAGTCAATAAGGTTTATAAGACAACTCAAAGGTATTACAGTTTGATAGCTCTGTATTTGTCACTTTGAGTAGCACCTTTAACTTATATTATTTGTGTTGTTGGAAGTACAAGAGATTTGCTAAAAGATTTTATTGGCAATATTCGATAACTCAGTGTGTTTCAATCCCATTTCCCAACAACACTTTGTTGGGATAGCATATTGACAGGAACATTTATAATGTCTCCAATCAACTCAGGAAGGAAAACTGTGCTGTTGTTCTTGCTGTAGAACAATTCCTGAAACAACATGACATGCTACACCACCCTCCCACATCATTCTTGTTGTAGAACAATTCCTGAAACAACATGACATGCTACACCACCCTCCCACATCATCCTTGTCCTGTTTAATAATACAAATTGGACAATCAAACCACAAGAAATTTCCAAACGATACACATTGAGAGAGAAGGTATCACTGTGATTAATTGTAATTAGAAGAATTTACACGTATATGCATATTCCTTGGAAACCTAGGAATTGTGAATTTATGCTGCTCTAAGGAGAGGAGTTCCCAGCTGAAAATATCTGTAACTCAGAATGGATGAATTGTGATAAAGATGATAGAATGGAGCGATATATATATATATATATATGTATCCTAATATGGATGATCATTCCGTATTGATCCGTCCAAAACGTCATTTATTCGTAACCTGACCAATCAATCAGAAAAGGAAAATTTCTCTTCCCCTCTTGATTGGAGCAACCCCAAGGCATCTACGACTCTTGCTCATTGGCTATACGGATATGAACGAATGGATTTATTAATAGGTTTTATCATGAAGATCTGGAGATGCATTCTCTCTTTCTTTCTCTCGGAAGCACTCGCATCGTGACATTTTCAGGATCTACTACTACTATCCAAATTGTTGTTCTTATTGTTTTGGCCAAATTATTTCAGAAAAAGAGTTATCCATAACCTTAGCCCACAATGTATGCTTTGAAACAAGGTTTCTACGATAATCTCATGAGATTTAGGATTAACCACTGCAATCAGATAATTGGGAGTAAAAACAAATCAGCAAACCATTCAATTTATATATACATATATATTGATGTATACAATACCTCCATCAGACATGAGAATAGCTTCCTTTCCAACATCTCTTGGAACTCCATATATTCATAGCTTGTTTGGCAAGAAACATTTACTCCAAGTTTGCTCATTATCTTCATTCGTCCCAAATCATATGTATGAGACTCAAAATTTGTCAACATCTTTTCAAATAAAGCAAGAAGAAGAAATAAACACACACAAAATACGAGATAAACAAATCTTTTTCTGTAAATAAATACCAAAGGAGAGCAAATACACTACTCAAGCTCTCACACATGTAAAAAGTTCTTGTTATGAAATGCAACAATTGCAATGAATGATGTGATGAACGCTATTTCTCTTCTTGATTCACTGCTTCATAATGGTCTCAATGTCAAGAAATCCATTGAATAACATGAAAACAAAAGCAAAATGAATCCAGTTTTATTGAATTACTTGACTCTATCCAATGGCAACAAACTCATTTTCATTCGACACAAAAACATCTACACTAGTCATTTTACGTACGGATGACCAATTAGCCACTTGATTTTTGTTCAAACGCTTTCATTTTTTTGAAGAGGAACCCCCCAAGCTTGTTTCCTTTTGTCAATCTCTCTCTCACAACAATGGCAATAGCATGAGTTTGATTAGTATGAATATCACTTCAAGGCATGGATACAATTTTTGAAGCATGGCAACTTTTATATGTTTCGATACTGTACGTTTTTTTTCAGAAACGAATCTATAATGAATGCCCAACACACTTTAATTTTTCCCAAGCATAGTCAAGCAAAATCTGTTCATAACATTCAATCGACAAGATTATTATGGAATACTTTGTTATATATTCCTTCCTTCCTTCCATCAACAAAATCATGTTACCTTGATTTGTTTTTCCAGTTTCCGATAGTTAGTTATTTACTACAACAAATGGGGGAGGACAGAAGAACAAGAATGGGACGACAACATTGGAAACAAAATTACCATTACTCTTCCCCCCCCATTTTGATGGAATGCGTTGCACAAACGACAAATGTGAGGAGGATACTAGAAACCATAAGTGTGTGTCAACAACAACTGCAAATTAGAATTAGGAAGTGGGATACTCTCTGACAGTAGACATTAAAATTCAATTTTTTGTATTCCAATAGTCTGAGAATTCGAGTAACAAGGTAGGTACGATGTACTATCCAACCACATGTTGTGTGTCACCCATTGGATCATGGAAGGATATCTCCAACGAATGTAGTTACATCAGGAATGTTTCCAATAAGGTACACGTATAGAATTCCATCTCCATTTTATTTATTGGGTAGACAAACAATCCAATCGATATATATAAAATTGTGAGGAAGAAAAAAAAATAAAGAGGCTGTTTCACAAAATGACAACCCCTACACGGAATCCATCACCGTGGATTGTTTCATTTAGTCATTCTTCCATTTCTCAATTCTCAATCTTCTCCCTTGTATAGTAGCAAACATTAGCAAAACGACAAAAACAACCAATAAGAATCATGTCCATATATATACGTCGTCTCGTCTCGTAAGTATATCCATGGAAAGGTTCCAATGGTTGTACTATTATTTGATGACCATAGATTGCTACCATGTCAATATTCTTGTAGAGGGAGATATATACACCATCGATTTTCCTATACTTCCCCCCCCCATGATGATGATACAGATATCATCCTTTTTCATGATGTATGATATCTCCATAGTTTTGTTGTTGGTAACGACAAAAAATAAATGGTCCAATCCAAAGGAAAGAAATGACATTGGTTGTTATTTAGATACATTCTCTCTCCAACAATTATGGATAAAGGTATCTATCCTCCCATCCAGGACGGCAACAACAACAACAACAACGACAAAAAGTCCTGGAAAAGAGAGAATACTGGAATAGATATATGGGATCCCCTTGATTTTCTTGGAATACTCCATCTTTTTTTTCCACCCTTTCGAAAGGAATCGATTTTTCCATTTGGAAAAAAAAAAGTATTCCATCCATCCATCCGTCCATCCATAAGGGAGGAATGTCATGAATTTCGTATTTGTGGATTATTGTCATGGACCATTTGAATACATGTATATATATAGACATATCCCAGGACGAACAGACATTCCTTGCTTTCCAATCCAATCATCATTTCATTTCTTCTTCTTCTTGTTGTTGTTGTATAGGGGTTTTGTTTGTCGATACGAGAATATAGACGATGTTCCAAATGGATACAGGAAACGAACGAACGAACGAACGAACGAACGAACGAATTGACGAAGGGAAACCAGTTTGGAATCACGACACACACACACACATCATGGGAGTTATTTTTATACTTCGTCTTATATATTTCATGGGGAGGAAGGAAGAAAATGTTGGTTTGAAATTTTGGAAACACATGAATAGAAGAAGAAACCCAATATCATTCCATAAATACGGTGGCCACACACCAAAAAAATTAGATACCCAAAAATTTTAGGTATATAGTCGTAATTTGGAAAGGGACAAGATTTTCATTCATTACACCACACAATCCTCCCAACTTGCAGAGAATTCTTTTAAACTTTCTAGTTGGACCTCCTATACTTATCTATCTATCTATAGGGTCTAAAATAAAAAAATACTCTATAACAATCAACATTTGCTTTCTATAAAATATAACACATTTGATACAGAGAGAGAATCAAATATTTGATTACCAACAATATTTTCTTGGACCATTATTTCTCTTTTTCCCCCGTTGTGGATAAATGTGGAGAAAACAAATCATTCTACAGTTTTGTGAAAGAAATAGAATAAATGTCACCACCACCAACACGACTTGTCGTATACCAAAAAAACACACACTTTTCCAAAAAAAAACAGTCATGATTATCGATACTAGATTGTCACTTGTACTAAAATTCATAGAGTGTTTGTGTATGCTTGTTTCTTCCCCCATGGCAAATCATGTTTTTGGTTAAAAAAACAATGTGTGTTGGAATACATAAAAGGCATACACTTTGGTATTTGGATTTGTCATGGATCAAAATTATTTTGTTGGATGGATATTTGTTTTGCAGTATTTTCTGTGGGAGGGGGGAGGAGTATCTATGACGGCTGCTTCAAGAATAGGAAACCTTCCTGTTTCAATATTTTTTCAATTGTTTCAACAAGAGGGATTACTATTTTAGTTGTTGGAGTTATATCCATATCTTTACAGTTTGTGATATGATCCATTAAGTAATTGGATACATGCACACATTTCAACATTAGAATTGCTGGAATTGTGAGAGTGTAATTCAAGGAATCAAGAAAGCATGACTCCAACGACAACAAAAACATTTGTCAAGGGAACAAGGAACAATCAAATTGTTTGTCAACGTATATCCGGGGACATTTTCAAATGCGTCAATTTGACAAAAACCGTCACTCTGTGGAATGTCAACACCTATTTTATAATCAAACCTCTTCACAATGACTGGTGGTAGCAAGTTTCATCAATTTTTGCTTCCTTGTCATAATCAATTTGCTATGTACTACGAATGGTTTGTGCTAACAAACAATTGGCAATTATAGTTTAGGAATGTCTTTTCTCAACCATTCGAGATAACTTCATCAGGTCTAATTCTTGTTTCATTCGTAACTCCTGAAACATTAATCGTTCTTGTAATACAGCAAGTTCAACCTGCTTTTGCAACATTGCCGTTTGCTGCTGCTCTAATTGGTCCTTTAAACTTTGAATTTCTGTATCCTTTTCCTCCATCCATGTATGCATGAGCGACAACACCCCAAGTTGTTGATTGGCATTCGTCGAAGTGGAAGCAGTTGTAGAATGGAGTACTTGAGGATGAAACGTAGTGGTAGTGGTAGCGTGAAAAGTAGAAGAAGAAGAAGATGGGTGAGAAGGAATGTTTGACGGTGTCGTCATCATCCTAATACTAGAAACAGGAAATAATGATTTTTTCCGTTCGTTCATAGATTCACTAAATTCTCTTTTTTCTGCTATGTCGTCATCGTCGTCGTCGTTATCGTCTTCGTAGTAGTAGTCGTCGTTGCTGTCACTGCCGTCGTTATCTTCAACATAATTATGATAATCATCATAATTATTATTCATTCTTATGCGAGAACCACCATCATCTTGATTGGAATGCAAAATGGTATTCATTTTCATGTTTGTACAGGCAAGTGACCAAATTCTTCTCCATCCAATTCGCTTGTATATTTCATGTATCACATATATCAATTCCTAGCTAATGTAGACAATTTTGTTCTTTTGTATGGAAGTGTAGCAGCAGCTTTGCTTTTTCTACGCCAAATTATTTCCTACTTTTCCTAGTACTAAAATCCCACTACTAAAAAAGTTTCATTTCCGATCTGGCCGTCAGCCGGCACCCGTTGTTTGGTTATCTAAATTTCTGTATTTCTCAACCCAAGACCGAGTAAGAGTACAGAGTGTATATAGACTGAGCAAATAAAATCGCTAGGGATATAGCTACTTCAATATCTTATAGAAAAACTTTTGGGTCGAAATATTGTAGTTCCATTCAATATTCATCCAAAATTAACTAGAATGTTGTCAAGACATTCCGCTGTAAAAGATAGAATGTTTAAAGCATTTGTCATGCAAATGCTATTGAAATTTACCTGCTTGCAATCCATAGTGGATAACTCTAATTGCGATATTTATCTGCAACTAAAATGAAATGTCTTCAAAACATTGAAAATATAAATAAGCACATTTCTTTAAATATAGGAAAAAGATTGTTCATGCTGCTTAGTCTAAGGTCTACTCATAACTGGTTTAATCTCATACTCTAAGGCTCAAAATAAAACTGGTTTAAACGATATTTAAGTAACAAAACAACAATTCAGTTGAATTTTTACTTTGATGATCAAATACTGCATTCATTCGAAACTCACATTTGATACCAAGAAGATATGAATAAGTAGCAACTTTCTGTTATTACGACATTTGTTGTGTCATTACGTACTTGAGATTTCCACCATTTTCATCCTTTGGCAAGAGATAATTGTTGGACCAAAAAATGCATTGAAATCATATCAACCTAGCAAATTATACAACCAATGACAAACCAAGTTAGCAAAAGGGCCTCCAATAATTAGCTCGCTCATTCTAAAACTTGATAGTCTTTGCAGGAAATAAGTTTCATGATCTTATTATGAATGCTCCATCTGCGTATCAAAGCAAGCGCCAACTACTAGTCCTACTACAAAAAAACTTTCATCTAGAATCTGGTTGTCAGACGATTCCTGCGTAGAGACGTTAACATCAGTTTGTCCGGTCTTTTCAAATAGAGCTGAAAAAATCGGAGTATACAACATTCAAAGCAAACCCAGTAAAATGTGTCATACCATAACTCCTATATGCTGGATGGTGTGCACAAGTAACATTCTAAAAATTTCAGAGAGAGACACTGCATTTTGAATGGTAATTTATGATCTTTCTTAAAGTAATTGAATCTGCGTAGCATCATCTATGGATCCAAAGAGATTGTAAAAGCAATGCAACAAGTATATACTAGTTTAGAATACTGCTTCAAATACGAGGGAAGCTAATGTTTACTCTAAAGATCAGATTCCACCTCATAAATCATATGCAACTTTGCCTCCTTCAATAGAAAAAATGTCATTTGGATCATGAAACATGTTAGGGCGTTAAATTTGTCTTTAGTACGCTCGGAAAAATACTTATTTCAAATATGCTTTCACAATCTAGAGATATCAATAATGTTTGATGCATGTGTGACACTTTCTTTAATTATCATACAACGGCTTACTGTGCCTATCAAAAGTCTTGTGCTATCTTCAGGCTCTGCATAGGTAAGTAATGTATAAACAATCTTTCTACTTGAATTATCATCCCTTTAGAGAATGCTCATGTCTTGTATTCAATATTGTTGAGTAAAACTCACGTTGGAAGTACAGCTTTATTTCATGCCTGATGTTCATCACTGTTGTGCTTCGTTGAAGCATTTATGGCTATGGGTTCACTTACATTTATCAAGGGAAATCTAAGGTAGAATTACTCTGGCACAGGTGGCATTCCAAGCTCTCTGTTATTGATTCCATGCATGATGCTCCAGAATCTCACAATATGTCAAAATATTTGAGATGGACGGCTGTCATCACAGACAATGCCGTGTATGATATTTTTCATTAGTCTATTCTAATCACAATTACTAAATATCTGCAACATGTGCCCTAACTTCAGACCACTAGGGATTCTAGATCATGATAAAAACACATAATTGTTTAACAACTTTCTCGTCTGAACCATTATATCTTGGCTTTTTGCTACATTTTTCTTGTTAACCCCATATTTGTTTCCAGATTAGCGATTTGATACCAAAAATGATGGTCGAAAAGCTTGCTCCTTGAGGATCACATAGAAGATGAAAAGAGAATTTGTGATCGGATTCAATCAGATTGTTTCAATCAAATTAGTCGAAATAAAAGAAGAGGCAATAGCAATAAGAAGTTTGAAAAATATCAAATTAATCGAAATAAAATAAGAGCCAGAAATGTTAGCAATAAGAAGTTTGAAAACAAGCGATGTAAATTGCGACTATCATTCTTTGATTCAAACTGTTCAGCTGAAAGATATCTGTGGGGTTGAAAATCATGGAAATTATCCAGCATAAATTTAGATGATGTGGAAGACATTGTTTCAATTTGTTGTCCGACTTCTTATGCCATTGAATGTTTTGATATAAAAGAGAGGTATAATATGCTTAGTAGTACAAGTAGTCGATGGCACTTGTCTGTACATGTCTTCTCTCTTAGTTTTAGAAATGGTTGCTGCAAATTGTTCTCTTCAAATCATATTTTTACTTCAGCTGTATGAATATGACTTCCCCAACAAATCAAGAAACCGCTTAAGAAAGTAGAAAATTGCTAACTTAGTGATAGTTTCATCCAGTAGATATCTTCATCATATGTGAGAATTCGCTTCTTGAAATATTAAGACCGAACTGTCATTGCACAACCACTTGTGCAATGACGTATATACGTGTCTCATAAAATGACTGATCTCATTGATTATTTATTGCCTTTTCAAAGAATTTTATGAAATGGAATTGACGCCTGCAAAGTTTAAATCGTGCCTGTGAACCTTCACAACAAAAGATTATTTCAAGCATGAACCCTTCTACTCTTGCAAACTTGCATTAAATTTGTTGCAACTTCATAGATTGCCATTTTTAGTCTTCTTAATGAATATAAACTCCAGATTCCTGGTAGGCATAGTGAACTGTTACGTCCTGTCTGAAATATCACGAAGTATAAGTGCTAAATATTGCAATTCACTTCAAAATTCAAAAGCATGATCCAGGTAGGATTATAAGAAAAGAAAATATCTCCAGCTGTATTCATGAATTTATCATGCGAGTCATCAAGTTTCAGGAAGGAAAGAAGACTGCGGCATAAGCTAAGAGGTTCTTAGCTATGGCTACAGCAATAGGCTACTTGGAAGTCCTTTTCCCAATGGATGACAAGACTAAGCAAGATACTAATCAGAATAAACTTCCTACGTGGACCTGGCTGGTATGCGAAGAAGATGTGACTTTTTGGGAGTGAAGATGAGGCCACATTAATGATTTTTTCAAGAGGAGATGTTCGGGTTGCATTTTGCTGTGAAAGTACAGATGAAGCAACTTAGAGTAGAAGATGACCTAGATCCATGAACATATAAGATGTAGTCATTGAGGAGAACACTTGGAGTCTACTAGTAACCACTTCTAATGAAGATGTGATACTATGTATCTGAAACAGCTTACCAAACGAGTATGCTAGCACAATCAAGATTTGTGAACAAGATTGATCAGGAACACGACTGACATTACAACTGTTAAGGGATAGGATCAGAGCAAAGCTTCAAAGAAAAACTGGAGTCAAACATGTGTTTTTCATAAAGTACACCGACACAAATTGTCTTTGGAAGAGACATGTTGTTTGATTTATCCTTCAGTATTGAATATGTTTGACTTCAAATGAAAGCTTGTCAATCAAAGGATTTACTGAAAGACGCTCATGCCTACATTGTTGATATCTGGAGGATACAACTAGTTTGATAGCCCAATAGCGCAAGTGAATTAGGTATTGCAACGCAGGGCAATCAAATAGCTGTTGTAAACAATACAGATCTAACAATAAAATAAAAGTTGGAAAACATTTGTCACGGCTATGGATTGTAACACAATATTTTTGTCTTGCAGTTGTATTAAAATGCCAGCAGTTGGGAAATATTCCCCTACAGCAGGAGAAACTCAAATAAACAATATAGAATGACTAACTATTCGACTCCTTATTTACAATCCATTGAACCATGTAAGCACGCAATTGTGACGACGGTACTTCAACCATAAAGGAAAATACATTTGTCATTGACATTCTCACACATGTTGCTGTCAATAGCGCATTCACAAGCCCAATGATAAAACCACATTAGTGGCCTTTCCAAATGAATGATATTGGTGTAAAGCGTAATTGTTATGACCTTACACAAGTGAATGGCATCCATGCCTGGCCTAGATGAAGTTGTTAAAGTTTTAGAAAACATGCATTCCTAGTAGTGTCAATCGGTTAAATTGTGAATTACCCTTCCAAGTCCAGAGTAACAAACATGGTTTGAAAAAATGAATTGTCAATTGGTTACATTGATGTGAGGAAAGGAATTCATTTCAAGAGATTTAAATATGAAAACAGCGAAAAGCGACTAACGTGTAATGGATTGGTGAAATACCATTTTTTCAATTGAAGTGTCCTATCGAAAAATCTCTTTGATTTTCTCCAAGGACTTTCATCATAACATGATTCGAAACAGCAAGCGCACTTGATTCATTTACAAATCTTAATGCTTGGAAAGAGACGAAAGGTAATCCGACTGGGATTTATTCGACTCCAGTACCGACGGTCGATCCTGTAGGTCTTGGAGATGTGCACTTTGTGTTCCATCGTAGTTTGGATTTGTTGCTGGGGGTGAAATGCAAGGATGGCGAGTACAATGGGAAAATACTTGAACCTAATCTCAGATGGACTGTTGGATTCGGGAGGATTTTAGAAAAAAAATTACACCCTGCCCAACACACTGGTTGGATGAAACATGTTTTCATCCTTTATGTGTCATCATTGGTGACTACTCCTACTATTTGCATCATTCCATTATCCATCAAGACAATGCAACATCATCCATCTGCTTCGGTGAAATCTCCCACCAGCAGCAGAAACAACAACAACAATAATGATTGCATGTCTCGTAAGTGTGTCGATGATGATGATTTGATTTGAATCCTTTCGTTGGGGGAGAGAATGAATCCAAAACCATCCATCCAACCAGAATGGGACATACATGTACAACAATTTACAACTACTGTTCCTACTATATCACATTCTTGTAATCCAATTGATTGGAAGCATTCCGTCGTCCATGGGATCATTGACAAAGTTAGCAAGCTTTTGTTTTATTACTTTGAATAAAAAAGTTTGTTAACTTGGTCAGTAATCAACAACCAAATTCAAAACTTATTATGTGATAACATCAAAGACAGGATGTGAATCAACAATACAAATTATTCCTCAAAGACGGATTTCTTTGTAGCCCCGCTCGATCACAATATCTCATACGTTCACAATAACCAGAACCTATTGGAACCAGTTGACAGTACCCTATGCAGTGCTGGATGCGACAGTGCTGATGGGTGGGTTACCGTACAGGGAAAGAAGAGTGTGCGTTAGTAGTAGGATAATGAGCAAAGTCTCATTCTTAATTTAAGATCTGGCTTACCATCCGATAAAGTCACTTGGTTCCCTGTCGTTCAATTGTTGCTTCTACAGTGCTAGGACCGACAGGCGTTGAATCGTAGTTTCAACATCTTAAATTAAGAAAAGCCCCCACTAATCCATCATGACTGTTCCTAACAGCCCTGGCAAAGGCACCACCAAGAGTCTCAAAGAAGACAAGGAGGATGGTGGCAGCAACAAGAAGGGTAACTGGCAGCAGCGCTCTGGAAAACCGGCCACTATCCCACGTCAACCAAAATTTGAAGGTAAATGCGATGACCTCAAGGGTCACATTTATGACTGCTCTGATTCACGACAAGCAGATCAATACACAAAGACAACCAAGGAGATCCAGGAATATGTTGGCCGCAACTTCAAAGGTGGCGGTGATGCCTGTCTCATCTTCGACAACCTTACCTTGCCCGTCATCCCTGAACCCAACAATCCACCAGCTGGTGCCGGCAAAACCAAGCGCCGTATTTGGGAAAAGCAGGTCGATGAATATGTTAAGCAGGTGTCGCTACTCAAGCAAAACGTAAAGACGATTTATTCATTGGTCTGGGGCCAATGCACCAACATCATGCGCCAGAGGGTTGAAGCCCTGGATGAATTTACAGACATCAAAGCAAACGGAGATTGCATCCGGCTTCTCAAAGCCATCAAGAGTCTGACTTTCAACTTTCAGAGTCAAAAGTACCTCCCCCATTCGATTCATGAGTCCAAACGCAGGTTCTATCTGTTCAGCCAAGGGAAGCTCCCAACAACCACATATTATGAACAATTCCTTAACATTGTCGAGGTGATTGAAACGATCAGCGGAAACATTGGCATGGACCCAGGGATTGAAGAAATGGTTGCTACCGAGAAGGGCAGGGATGTCACCACCATGACCGATGCTGACCGACTTGAAGCTCAACAGAGGTATCTTGCCGTTGCCCTTGTTTTGGGATCCGATCGTGCCAGATACGGTAAACTGATTGAAAATCTTGAAAATGATTATCTGCAAGGTCGCAACAACTATCCACTCACCATTACTGGTGCTTACAATCTTTTGTCTAATTGGAAGCAGGATCCAAGAAACCTAACCCGGAGCGTGGGAGTAACAAACGACGGCGTATCTTTCACCAACGTTGATGGATCCGATGATGATGAGGCAGGCGATGTTGCTATGACAACTACTGCATCAGGTGGCTCAGGTTCTGGTAAGAAACGCACAAAGGACAAGTCCAAGGTTGTCTGTCGCCGATGTGGCAAAAAGGGGCACTACCCCAGTGAATGTGATAATGAACGCCTGATCCGTGCCAACACAGCTGATGGTACTGATGCTTCCACAACCTCAAGCCTTACCAGTGCCGGATCCTCCACTGCAGCTTCAACTACCGCCCGACAGAGTGGTGCAACAATGCTTCTTGCCGGAATTGAAGAAGGTGAGTTTGACGAGGACCTCACGACAGGCTTTCAGTTCTTGACCCACCATGAGACCGGGACAGTGCTCCAATCATCTTCTGCTCCGGCTGTGCCTACCCACTGGATTCTTCTGGACAACCAGTCCACAGTGGACGTGTTCCAGAATCCAAAGCTCCTCCGCAATATCCGCAAGTCCGACTCCTTCATGGACATCCATTGTAATGCTGGCGTTGCATCCACTGATCTGGTTGGCGACCTCCCTGGGTACGGTACTGTTTGGTATCACCCTGATGGTATTGCCAATATTCTCTCGCTTGCTCGCGTCCGGGAGCGTGGTTACATTGTCACGTATGACAGCAACAACGGTAACTGTTTCAAGGTGATCAAGCCTGACGGCTCCACCCGCATTTTCAGACAGTCAAACCGCGGACTCTTCTACATGTCTACAATGGCAACCAAGGG
>CAAAJI010000541.1:0-32779 GCA_900642245.1 Fragilaria radians | reverse complement strand
ATACCACGACGATCGGCGCTTTGCTGTTCACCGCGATCACCGAAAGCGACAATACCGCCAACGACAGCTTGATGCGCAGTATCGGCGGCCCGAGCGCGGTGCGGGCCATGATCCAGCGCAAGGGACTCGGGTCGGTGCGCTTCTTCGACGGCGAGCGGTCGCTCCAGTCGAGGATTGCCGGGCTGACCTGGAGCCAGAGCTATTCGATCGGCGATGCCTTCTACAAGGCGCGCTCGGCGCTGCCGATGACCGTCCGGCGGCTGTCGTTCGAGCGCTATCTGTCCGACCCTTACGACGGCGCCGCGCCGCGCTCGGTGGCCACCGCCTTGGCGCGGCTCAAGCGTGGCGACCTGCTGTCACCGGCGTCGACCCAGCGATTGCTCGGCATCATGGGCCAGACCCGAACCGGCAAGGCACGGGTGCGCGCGGCACTGAGCAAAGGTTGGCGATGGAGCCACAAGACGGGGACCGGGCAAGTACTCAACGGCCGGGTTGGCGGGATCAACGACATCGGCCTGCTCACCGCCCCTGACGGAACGGTCTATGCAATGGCGCTGATGACGATCCCCAACAAGTCGAACGGCCAGGCTCAGAACCTGATGCAGTCGGTCACCAAGGCGGTCATTGCCGCCCACAACCAGCGGCGCGGAGGGTAGCGCGCCGGTGTGGGCGCAACCCGCTTCATGATGGTGCGTTGGCTGACCATGTGATGATTGGAAGGATCCGATGATGAGAGCATTGATCCCCTCGGCCGCCTTGCTGCTTCTCGCCGGATGTAATGCCTACGCCCAGCCCGGCCCGGCTGGGCAGGCGCAAGCCAATTCGAGCCGACAATGTTTTTACGCCGCCAACGTCACCGGCTTTCGCCAAGGGCCGGGCGACATCATCTACGTCAACACCAACGCCCGCGATTATTACGAGCTGAGGACGCTCGGCTATTGCGCCTCGCGCCTCGATTTCGAAAACCGGATTGCGCTCAGGTCGCGCTCGGGGGCGTTCATTTGCTCGGGCTATGACGCCGAGATCTTCGTCCCCGACGCGCTCGGGGCAACCTATTGCCCGGTGCGATCGAACCGCAAGCTAAGCCCTCAGGAAGTCGCGACCCTGAGAGCGCAACGACGATAATCCTGGCTTGGAAAGTGCTGGAGCGGGCGAAGGGATTCGAACCCTCGACCCCAACCTTGGCAAGGTTGTGCTCTACCCCTGAGCTACGCCCGCTCTGACGCTGGACCGGCGCGGGGCCAGTCGGGAGAGGCGGGCGCTTAGCATCCGCCTCGGGGGTGGGCAAGCCGCTTTTGCCGCGACTTCGCCGGCCTCGACAAGGCAATGGCGAATGACCATATCGGCGATCGACGACGCAGGGAGAGTATCAGAGTGGCCAGTCTTGGCATGAGCGAGGCCGAGCGCGACGCAATCGCCGCCTTCGAACGCGACATCATCACCCCGTCGATGACCGGACTGGTGATCCTGCAATTTACTGCAACCTGGTGCGGTCCGTGCAAGCAATTGTCGCCGATCCTGGACAAGGTCGCGAACGACTATGCGGCTCGGGGCGTGGTCCTCAAGAGGATCGATGTCGACGAAGAGAAGATCATCGCGGCCCAGTTCCGAATCCAGTCGGTGCCGACGGTCTATGCGATATTCCAGGGCCAGCCGGTCGCCGACCTTACCCAGTTTCGTACCGAAGGGCAGATCGCCAAGGCGATCAACCAGTTGCTCGCCCAGCTTCCCGTAAAAAGCGAGGCACAGGACCTGAAGGCGGAGATCGAGCCGCTGATCGCCATGGGCGAGCAGGTGCTGGCCGACGGAGACGCAACCCGGGCTGCGGGCATCTTCACCCAGGTGCAGGCAATGGATCCAGGGAACCCCGACGTGCTCGGCGCGCTGGTCCGCGCGATCATTGCCGAGGGCAAGACCGACGAAGCGCGGATCCTGCTTGATGCCCTCGACGAACAAGCTGCCACCCATCCGGCGATCGCTCGCGCCCGCGCCGCGCTCGACCTGGCCAGTGCACCGGCGGCCGACATCAGCCTCGAGCAAGCGCGGATCGCGGCCAATCCCGATGATCATGACGCGCGCTTTGCGATCGCCAACGCGCGGGTTGCGGCCGGGGATCGCGATGCGGCGGCGGAGGACCTGCTGGAAATCATCGGCCGCGACGCGGCGTGGAACGAGGGCGCGGCGCGGGCACGGTTGCTGCAAATGCTCGAGGCAGCGGGGTTCGAGGACCCGTGGGGCCGGCAGATCCGCCGTCGACTGTCGGCATTGTTGTTCACATGAGCAAGCTGGTCCGATGAGCAAGCCCGCCCGGGTTCCGCTATTTCCGCTAAGCGGCGCGATCCTCTTCCCTCGGTCGCATCTGCCGCTGCATATCTTCGAGGAACGCTATCGGGCGATGGTCCAGGACGCGATGGCCGGGGCCGGGCGGATCGCGATGATCCAGCCGACCGACGGCAAGGAGCCGTCCTTGTACCAGGTTGGATGCGTCGGCGAACTAGTGGGAGTCGAGGAGCTCGACGACGGGCGGTTCAACATCATGCTGCTGGGGTCCCGGCGCTTCCGGCTGATCAGCGAGGCCGACGGCGGCACACCCTACCGCCAGGCTGATGTCGACCTGACCGCTTATGCCGACGACGATGATCCCGAGCCACTATCGATCATCCAGCGTGCCGAAGTCGAGCGCGAGGCCCGCCGGTTCGGCGATTCGTTGAGCCTGGCCGTCGACTGGGACGCAGTGGGACGGCTCGACGATGAAATGCTGGTCAACGCGATCGCCCAGGTTGCGCCGTTCGATGCAGGGGCCAAACAAGCGTTGCTGGAGGAGGCAACCTTGACCGGCCGCGCCGATCTCGTCGTGCAATTGATGCAATTCCAACGATTGGCCCCGGGCGGCGCTGACGTCACCCAGACCGTTCAGTAGGTCAGATCGGCAGGCCCCGCAGGAGCAAAGGCAGATCGCCGGTGGTGCCCCGCGCCTCCGCCGCCAGCCGATCGCGAAGCGGGCCGATGCGGTCCGTGATCGCCATCCCCAGGCGGCGCACCGCCGACGGCAATCTGCCGGGGATCCCGAACAGCCGCGTCAGCCCGTCGGTCGCCATCGCCACCATCAGCGTATCGAGTCCGCGCCAGCGATCATAGCGGTCGAGCAGCTGGCGGTCCCCAAGGTCAAGGCCAAGCCGTGCCCCCTCGACCAGCACCTGCGCTAGAGCGGCGGCGTCTCGGAAACCGAGGTTGAGGCCCTGACCGGCGATCGGATGGATCGCGTGCGCGCTGTCCCCCGCCAGTGCCAGCCGGCGGTCGGTAATGCGGGCGGCATGGTGGAAACCGAGCGGATAGGAGGATCGCGGGGTGAGCAAACGAACGGTGCCGAGGAAATTGCCCATCGCGGCCTGCGCCTCGGCGGCAAAATCCTCGTCGCTTAGCGACAGGTAGCCGGGAGCATCGTCGCGGGTCACCGACCACACAATGGCCGAGCGCGGACTGCCCCCCACGTCCGGCATCGGCAACAAGGCAAACGGCCCGCCCGGATAGAAGATTTCCCAGGCCACATTGTCATGGGGGCGCTCGTGAGCAAGCGTCGAGACAATCGCGGCATGGTCATATTGCCAGCGGGCAACGCGGATCCCGGCCGCTTCACGGGTTGCCGAATTGCGCCCCTCGGCCGACACCAGAAGTGGTGCCGTCAGCGTCTCGCCTCTATCGAGGGCGACGGTCACGCCGTGCTCGGCGCGGTCTACCGATACGGCCCTGGTCTTCCAGTAAAGGGTAACCAGTTTCGCGGCTTCAGCCCGGGCGCGCAGCGCTTGGCGAAGATTGCGGTTCTCGTGCATCCAGCCAAGAGGCTCATCGTCGCCTTGCGGTGGCTCAAACGCCAGGCCGCCGGGTTCGAGACCGTCCGCCACGCGGATGCTTCGGATTGGGCATCCGGGTTCGAGCAGATATGGCGCGAGCCCGATCGCATCGAACATTCGCCGCGACGAGGAGGACACGGCGCTGGTGCGGCCGTCGAACGAGGGGTCCTTCCAGCTGTCCGGATCGACCGGGTCGACGATTGCAGAGGAAAGCCCGCTTGAATCGAGCGCGGCGGCGAGTGCCAGACCGATCAGGCCCCCACCAAGAATGATGACGTCAGTGCGGCTCATCCGACTTTCCTAGCGCCAAGCAGCGATGAATGCGAGATGCCGCCCTGTTGCCGGATTGCTTCGCTGCATCGGCAATGACCACGGCAACTTGACCGCGGACTCGCCTGAAGCGCATTGTGCGACAAGGATTTTGGCCCGGGGGAAGACCATGGCGACCGCCGTCGAGCGGGCCCGCAAGCGCGACTTGGGGCCCGACTGGAGAGAAAAGCTCCGTGCATCGCTGCGCCTGCTGGCGATGCGCACAATCGGGGCAGTGCTGGTGAGTGCCAGTATTGCGCTGGGGCTGGCGCTTGCCACACACAACAGCGTCGACCCGAGCTTCTCCACCGCCGCGGGCGGACCACCCGCCAACTGGCTGGGCAGCCCCGGCGCTTATTCGAGCGACCTGCTGCTGATGCTGTTCGGGCTGGCGGCGGTACTGCTGCTCCCGGTGGTGGCGATCGCCGGACTGCGCCTGATGCGTGCCGAGCCGGCCGGCAGCCTGGGCCGGTCGCTGCTGCTCGCAATCCTCGGCATGCTGCTGGTCGGCGTCGCGCTGGGCCTGCTGCGGGGCTCAGCCGTGTCAGGATTGCCCGGCGGCTGGGCCGGGGCGATCGGGCTGGCCGGCGCGCGCGGGGTGGAAAATGCCATTGCCCTGATCGGCAATCCGGCGATCGAGGGGCCGTTGCATTTGACCGTGCTGGCATTGCTTGCACTGGGCGGACTCGCGCTTGGCTGGCTTGCGCTCGGCCTCCGCGACGACGAGCGCGGCTGGGTCAGCGGGCTGTTCCGCCGCGACGCCGAGCGCCCGATCAAGCCGCCGCGCCGCACCGTCGAGGAACGCGAGGCGCGCGATTCCGCGGCCCTTCCCCCACGATCGCGCCCGACGGTGGCGGTCACCGAACCGGCGCGGGCGATCCCCGCCGCCACCAAGCCGGGGCCGCGAAAGGGCAAGAGCGCCAGCCAGGCCAGCCTCGCGCTGGGCGATCATTATGCACTTCCCTCGGTCGATCTGCTGACCCCGCCGCCGGCGTCGGGCAAGAACGTCATCGACCGCGCCGGGCTGGAGCGAAACGCACGGCTGCTGGAGAGCGTGCTCGAGGATTTCCACGTCCGCGGCGACATCGTGGAGGTGCGTCCCGGCCCGGTGGTGACGATGTACGAACTTGAGCCCGCCAGCGGCATCAAGGCGAGCCGGGTGATTCAGCTGGCCGACGATATCGCCCGCAACATGTCTGCGCTGTCGGCACGGGTCGCGACCATCCCCGGGCGCAGCGTGATCGGCATCGAGCTGCCCAATCCAAAGCGAGAGTCGGTCGCGTTGTCCGAGCTGATCGGAAGCCAGGCCTATGAGGACCAGGCAATGAGCCTGCCGCTGGTGCTGGGCAAGAATATCGCAGGCGACCCGGTCATCGCCGATCTTGCGCCGATGCCGCATCTGCTGGTTGCAGGGACCACCGGATCGGGCAAGTCGGTCGGGCTCAACTGCATGATTCTGTCCCTGCTGTACCGCATGGGGCCGGACGAATGCCGAATGATCCTGATCGATCCAAAGATGCTCGAGCTGTCGGTCTACGAGGATATTCCGCACTTGCTGGCGCCGGTGGTGACGGAGCCCGGCAAGGCGATCCGCGCGCTCAAATGGACCGTCGAGCAGATGGAGGAACGCTATCGGATGATGGCCAGCCTCGGCGTTCGCCAATTGTCGAGCTTCAACGCCAAGGTGCGCGACGCCAAGGCCAAGGGCGCGCAGCTCGGGAGGCGGGTGCAGACCGGCTACAATGCCGAAAGCGGTCAGCCGATCTACGAAACCGAAGAGCTGGAATATGAAGTGCTGCCGCAGATCGTGGTGGTGGTCGACGAGCTGGCCGATCTGATGATGACCGCCGGCAAGGAGGTCGAATTCCTCATCCAGCGGCTGGCGCAGAAGGCCCGCGCGGCGGGCATTCACCTGATCATGGCTACCCAGCGGCCTTCGGTCGACGTCATTACCGGAGTGATCAAGGCCAATCTGCCGACCCGCATCAGCTTCCAGGTGACGAGCAAGATCGACAGCCGCACGATCCTTGGCGAGCAGGGCGCTGAGCAACTGCTGGGCAAGGGCGACATGCTTTACATGCCCGGCGGCAAGCAGATCGTGCGCATCCACGGCCCGTTCGTCAGCGACGACGAGGTGCGGCTGGTGGCCGAGCATTGGCGGCGGCAGGGCGTGCCAGACTATATCCAGGCGGTGACCGAGGAGCCCGAGGACGGCGGCTACATCTTCGACGGCCAGCCGGTCGGCGAGGAAGATGCCGAGACCCAACTGTATCGCAAGGCGATCCAGACCGTGGCCGAAAGCCAGAAAGCCTCGACCAGTTATATCCAGCGGCAATTGCGGATCGGCTA
This sequence comes from Fragilaria radians, assembly GCA_900642245.1. Lineage (NCBI taxonomy): Eukaryota > Bacillariophyta > Fragilariophyceae > Fragilariales > Fragilariaceae > Fragilaria > Fragilaria radians. The sequence goes on along the minus strand of CAAAJI010000541.1, from coordinate 26,270 downwards.
CAACAGCGCGGCGCGGCTGATCGAGCGGATGGAGAAGGATGGCCTGGTCGGGCAGCCCGATCATGTCGGGAGGCGCGAAGTCCTGATCGACACCGACGGTCACCCGATTTGAGCGGACCCGACGTGAACGGGGCGGAACCGGCGAGTTCAGGAGGCATTCAAGACGAGAACGCCACACGGCGATGAACCTCCAGGAGACATTTAGATGACTTTTCCGACATTCCTGCCCCGTGCGCTGGCGCCGATCGCCGCGCTGGCAATGGTCGGCTCGCCGGCGATTGCCGCCACCAACCCCGACATCGCCCGGGTCGAGGCGCACCTTGCGGCGTCGCAGTCGATGACTGCCAATTTCGTCCAGACCGATTCGCGCAACCGATCGCTCAAGGGCACGCTGCAGATCAAGCGGCCGGGCCGGATCCGCTTCGAATATGGCGCTGGGGCCAACATGCTGCTGGTCGGCAATGGCAAGACCCTGACGTTCGTCGATTATGAAGTCGGGCAGAAGTCGAGCTGGCCGGTCGCCAAGTCGCCGCTGTCGGTTTTACTGTCAGACGCGCCCGATCTGCAGCGTATCGCCCGGGTCGTGCCTTCGAAAGATCCGCGCGTCCTGCTGATCCGGGCACGCGATGCCCGTCGTCCCGAATTCGGCACCATCCTGCTCGGCTTTGTCCGCAACCCGGCGTCACCTGGCGGACTACTGCTTGAGGGATGGACGGCGATCGACGCACAGAACAAGCGCACCACGATCAAGCTCGACAGCCAGCGTTACAATGTCGCCGTGGCAGAAAATGCCTTCACCTATTCCGAGCCCAAAAAGCGCGGTCGTTAGAGCCGCGCAACGAGTAGCAAAGAAAAACTTGTTCATGCCTCGGTCAGCAGGAGTCGTATATTCGGAAGCTGATCGTTGCACCAAGACTTGGGGTTTCCCCCTGTTACCCAAAGTCGCGGCGATCGCCTTGCGTGACGAACGCTAGGTTGGCCCTCGCTCCAATGCCCCCGGAGCGGGGGCCTTTTCATTTGCTCGCCTTGGCGCGGGAAATTGGTCTAAGCCCCGCCCTGTGACCCGCTTCAAGATTGCCAGCTGGAATATTAACTCGGTCCGCGCGCGCCTGCCGATCATCGAGCGCTTCCTCAATCAGGAAGCGCCCGACGTGCTGTGCCTGCAGGAAACCAAGGCGCTGGACGTGGTCTTCCCAGGCGAGATGTTCCGCCGACTGGGCTATGTGCACCACAAGCTCAACGGCCAAAAGATGCACCACGGAGTGGCGATCATCTCGAAGCTACCGCTGCACGATGAAGGCCGGCACGACTGGCAGGACAATGGCGAGGCGCGGCACGTCGGTGCGCGGCTCGATTGCGGCCTTCGGCTGGAGAATGTCTATATCCCCGCGGGCGGCGATATCCCCGACCGCAACCTCAACCCCAAGTTTGGGCAGAAGCTCGACTTCATCGAGCGGATGACGCGCTGGTCGGAGACGCTGGCGGAGCCGACCCTGATCGTCGGGGACTTCAACGTCGCCCCGCTCGAATGCGATGTCTGGAGTCACAAGGCACTGATTGACGTGGTCAGCCACACGCCGGTCGAGATCGAGGCGCTAGAGCGGCTGCGGCAGGCGCATGACTGGGTAGATCTCGGCCGCCAGTTCGTCCCCGCGCCCGAGCGCTGCTTCACCTGGTGGAGCTATCGCTCACCCGATTTCACCGCCAACGACCGCGGCCGGCGGCTCGACCATATGTGGGCCAGCCCGAGCATTGCGAAACAGGCGGTAGCCCATGCCGTCCACGAGCCGTGCCGGGCCTGGGAACGACCGTCCGACCACGTCCCGCTGGTGGTGGAGATCGATTGTTGAGCCTTGGCCCGCTCGAAATCGCCGTCGCGGCGCTTCGCGCGGGGCGCGCGGTACGGGTCGGGTCGCTGACCATCTTGTCAGTCGAGACGGCGACCGATGCGATGCTCGCCCTGGCGGACCCCAATGGCCAGGCTCCAGTGCTGATCAGCGGTGCCCGCGCAGCGGCGCTTGGGCTGGGGAACCAGCGCGAGGTGGCGGCCGGATCGCCGGTCCGGATCGTGCGTGCTGCCTGGCTCGACCCTAGACGGGTGCGCGCAATCGCCGATGCCGGTCGGGATATGGATCGCTTCGTGCCCGGCCCGCTGACGGTCGACGATATCGGCGACGAAGCCCCGGCCGAAGCGGCGCTGAAACTGGCGCGGCTGGCGGGACTGCTCCCGGCGCTATGGCTGGTCGATGGCGATGCGGTTTCGGCCAGCGAAGTCATGCCAGACGACATTTCGCGGCCCTCCGAGGCAATCATTTCGGCTCGGGCGCGGCTGCCCATCGAGGGAGCGGGCGACGCCCAGGTGGTTGCCTTCCGCGAACCATCGACCGGCGCCGAGCACGTTGCGTTGCTGATCGGAGCACCAGGCGGTGAGCCCCCCTTGGTGCGGCTGCACAGCGAATGCTTGACCGGGGACGTGTTCGGAAGCCTGAAATGCGATTGCGGACCCCAGCTTAAGGAAGCGCTGCGTCTGATCGCGGCCTCGGGCGGTGGCATCCTGCTCTACCTCCGGCAGGAAGGCCGCGGAATCGGGCTGACCAACAAGCTGCGGGCCTACACGCTCCAGGATCGCGGCCTCGACACGGTCGATGCCAATCGCCGCTTGGGCTTTGCCGACGACGAACGCGATTATGCCACCGCAGCGGCGATCCTGCGCGCGCTCGGGGTTCGAGAGGTTCGACTGTTGACCAACAATCCGGGGAAGGTGGAGGGACTCGAGGCTGAGGGGGTCAGCGTCGTGGAACGGGTTCCCCACCGGATGCCGGTCAATCCGCACAATGCCGACTATATCGAGACCAAGCGCCGACGCAGCGGGCACCTCGACTAGGGAAAGAGCGCGCTTCCAACGCGGACATGGGTGGCGCCGAGCATTACCGCCGTCTCGTAATCCGCGCTCATCCCCATCGACAGGCCGGTGACGTCATGGCGCCGCGCCAACTCACTGATAAAGGCGAAGAAAGGCGCTGGTTCCAGCGCTGCCGGCGGGATGCACATCAGGCCGGAGAGCGGCAGTGGCGACTCACGGACCTTGTCGAGGAAGTCCGCAAGTTGGTCGATCGCGACCCCGCCCTTCTGCTCTTCCTCCCCGACGTTCACCTGGACAAAACAATCCGGAAAGCGCCCCGCCCGCGACCCGGCGTCGACCAACGCATCGAGCAGCGAGAGTCGATCCAGCGAGTGGATGGTGTCGAACAGCTCCACGGCTTCGGACGCCTTGTTCGACTGCAACCGGCCAATCATGTGCAGTCTAAGCTCGGGATTAGCCTCGCGCAGTGCGGGCCATTTGCTGGCGGCCTCCTGCACCCTGCTCTCGCCGAAATCCCGCTGGCCGGCCGAAATCAGCGGAGCGATCTCGCTCGCATCGTGGGTCTTGGTAACCGCTATAAGGGTGATGCCGGCGGGATCGCGCTTTGCACGAACCGCGGCGGCGCGGATGGACCGGCGAACCAGAGCGAGCGGCGACTCAGCAGCTTCGTTTAGAATTTGAAGGCGGTTCCGACGTAGACCGCCTGGCTGTCGCGGCGATCGTCCTTGAGCGCGGACTGCCGTTCGCGGTCGACTTTGTATCGGACGCCGCCGGTGAGGGCGATGTTGCGCGTCAAGGCGACGGCACCGCCGACATCGAGCGCATAAGCCTTCTCGTTACCCAACGCCGGCGCCTGGGTGCCATCGCTGCGTTCGGCGACGGCGGCGACGCGGCCCGTGATGCGCTTGTTGAGCGAATAATTGACGCCGACTACCGCGGTTTCGCGCCCGCCAAGGGCCAGGCTGGGGGTGCGGGTCCGCGCAACGTCGCCAGTCAGCGCAAACCGCCGCCAGCCGACGGCAACGCCGAGGTTATAGCTCGCCGGGGTCAGCGCGCCAACCGTCGGCGTCGCGCCGTCCGCTGCACGCGTGATGGCAGGGGTGGCGCGGGCACGGATCGCGACTCGAACCTGCGACGGGCGGCCCTTCGGTGCGGCCGGCGTGAATTTGAAATCGGTCAGCGTATTGCCACGATTGGCGAACGCTGCCGCAAGCTTGGGATCGGCGGTGGCGGGGGTGAAACTGCCAACCCGGTCAAATGACAGCGAAATCGCTGGCGGGCGCTTCGAGTCGGGCCTTGGCGCGGCGGTCGCAGGAAGGACGAGCAGAGCCGCGGCGCAAACGGCACCGGCCCACAACCCGAACATCTTTCCCCTGTCACGCACGTGAAAACGACTCCTTGCCAACAGGATATAGCTCCTGGCGGGCGATAGTTCCAATGGCTGCGATCACTTCCCCACGCGCTGTTGCGCTAAGTCCACAATCCTGTCCCGACGATGAACAGTTTTGCGGCGGCGGGGGTGGTCGGACCGCACCCCGGCTTGCCACTTGCGACCGTGGGTCGAGCATCTATAACGCGGGTCACATCACCCTAATTAGGAAGCGCCATGTCCCGCTTGCCAGTCACTGCCGTCATTCTCGCTTCACTCGTGCTGTCCGCTTCTGCCTGCTCGCGCAACCGCGAGGTGCCGAACCGGCTGGCACCGTCGCGGATGACCGCCATCGGGGTCAATACCTACCTGTGGCGTGCGGCAATCGACACCCTGTCTTTCGCGCCCCTGCTTCAGGCGGATTCCAGCGGCGGCGTGATCGTCACCGACTGGTATGCAAGCCCGCAGAACCCGGGCGAGCGGATCAAGCTCGCGGTCTCGATCCTCGACCAGGACCTGCGCGCCGATGCGCTGCGGGTCGCCGCCAGCCGGCAGGTCAACCAGGGCGGCAACTGGGTCGACGCGCCGGTCGCCGCCGCGACGGTGCAGAAGCTTGAGGACATCATCCTGACCCGCGCCCGCGACCTTCGCCGCAGCAGCGTCGGCTAGTCGTTCGCGCTTGGCCTGTGCAGCGGCAGCCCTTCTGCCTATGGGCTTGGTGATGGCCGACCTTGACAAATCCCGCCCGACTGGTGCCCGCTCGTGAATGGGCGCTTCGATCCGAGCGAGGCCGATGCGCGCTGGCAACAACGCTGGGACGAGGCGCAAAGCTTCGTCGCCTATAGCAACAGCGCGAAGCCAAAGAGCTACGTGCTGGAGATGTTTCCCTATCCGTCGGGCCGGATCCACATGGGGCACGTCCGCAATTACACGATGGGCGACGTACTCGCCCGGTTCCGCCGGATGCAGGGCTTCGAGGTGCTCCATCCGATGGGCTGGGACGCCTTCGGCATGCCGGCCGAGAATGCGGCGATGGAAAAGAAGGTCCATCCCGGCACTTGGACGCGCGCCAATATCGCGGCGATGCGCGGGCAGTTGAAGCGCATCGGGTTCGCGCTCGACTGGAGCCGCGAGCTGGCTACTTGCGAGCCTGATTATTACGGACATGAGCAAGCGCTGTTCCTCGACCTGCTCGAGGCCGGGCTGGTCTATCGCAAGGAGAGCGAGGTCAATTGGGACCCGGTGGACATGACCGTGCTCGCCAATGAGCAGGTGATCGACGGCAAGGGTTGGCGGTCCGGCGCGCCGGTTGAACGCAAGAAGCTCAGCCAATGGTTCCTGAAGATCACGGATTTCGCCGAAGAATTGCTGGCTGGGCTCGGCTCGCTCGGCGACTGGCCCGACAAGGTCAGGCTGATGCAGGAGAACTGGATCGGGAAAAGCCAGGGGCTGCAGTTCCGCTTCCGGATGGTCGGCGATGCACCGGGCACGAACGACTCCGAAATATCCGTGTTCACCACCCGGCCGGACACCATCTTCGGTGCCAGCTTCGTCGCCATTTCGCCCGGCCATCCGATCGCCGAGACGCTCGCCGCCGGTGATCCGAAAGTGGCCGAGTTCATCGCCCGGGCGCGACTTGGCGGAACCACCGCGGCCGAAATCGAGACTGCTGAAAAGCTCGGGTTCGACACAGGGCTGGAAGTGGTCCACCCGCTCGATCCGCATCGCAAATTGCCTGTCTGGATCGCCAACTTCGTGCTGATGGACTATGGCACTGGGGCGCTGTTCGGGGTCCCCGGCCACGACGCCCGCGACTTCGAATTCGCAACCAAATATCATCTGCCGGTGCGCCGCGTGGTCGCCGACGACGCTGCAGGCGCCGATGTTCCGGTGGTCGAGGCTGAGACCGCGCCGGGAATCGCGGTCAACTCCGATTTTCTGGATGGGCTAACCAGCGACGCTGCTGCGGTCGAGGTGATCAAGCGCGCCGAAGCGGCCGGCTGGGGCGAGGGCAAGACCCAGTATCGATTGCGCGACTGGGGCGTGTCCCGGCAGCGTTACTGGGGCACCCCCATCCCGATCATTCATTGCGAGAAATGTGGCCCGCTCGGCGTTCCGCGCGACCAGCTCCCGGTGGTGCTGCCGGAGGATGTCAGCTTCGAACTGCCGGGCAATCCGCTCGACCGGCACGACAGCTGGCGGCTGGTCGACTGCCCCGGCTGCGGGGGACAGGCACGGCGCGAGACGGACACGCTCGACACGTTCGTCGATTCGAGCTGGTACTTCATCCGTTTTGCAAGCCAGCCCAGTGACCGCCCGTTCGATCGCGCCGAGGCCGAAGCGTGGTTGCCGGTCGGACAATATATCGGAGGTGTCGAGCATGCGATCCTCCACCTGCTCTACGCCCGCTTCTGGACCCGGGCGCTCGAGCGGATCGGAAAAATCTCGATTACGGAGCCATTCGCCGGATTGTTCACGCAGGGGATGGTGACCCACGAGACCTATCAAAGTGCGGACGGCCGATGGCTTACGCCCGAGGAAATCGCGGTCGGCGACGGCGGCGCGGTGATCGAGCGGGCGAGTGGCACTGGCGTAACCCGTGGCCGCACCGAAAAGATGTCCAAGTCCAAGAAGAATACGGTCGATCCCGAGCCGATTCTCGATCGCTACGGCGCCGATGCCGTGCGCTGGTTCATGCTCAGCGATTCACCACCCGAGCGCGACCTCGAATGGTCTATCGGCGGCATCGAGGGCGCGGCTCGCTTCGTGCAGCGCGTGTGGCGATTGGCGGTGGCGCCGGCCGGCAACGCGGGCGAGGATCCAGCGCTGTTGCGCAAGCTCCATCGCGCCATTGCCGCGGTCGGCGAGGCGATCGACGGCCTGCAGTTCAACAAGTCGGTCGCGGCGCTTTACGAGCTTACCAACGCGATCGAGAAAGCAAGCCCGAGCGCGACCCGCGACGAGGCGATCCGCACGCTGCTGTTGCTGGCTGCACCGGGCGCTCCGCACCTCGCCGAGGAAGCCTGGATGGCGCGCGGCCAATCCGGGATGATCGCCGACGCCGCATGGCCGACGCACGATCCGGCCCTGTTGCTCGACGACGAAATCACCCTCGCGATCCAGGTCAACGGTAAGCTGCGCGATACGATCATGGTCGCGCGCGGGCTGGGGCGGGATCAGGCCGAAGCGCTGGCCCTGGCGTCGGCCAAGGTTCAGGCGCAGCTGGCCGGGGCCGCTCCGCGCAAGGTGATTGTAGTTCCCGACCGGCTGGTCAATATCGTCGCATGATCCAAGCTCGCCTGCTCCTGCCTGTTCTTGCCCTGTCCCTTGCGGCACTCAGTGCGTGCGGGCTCCGGCCGATGTATGCTGGCGGATCGACGGGCGTGGTGGCCACCTCGCTGCGCTCGGTCCAGGTCCAGACTATTCCCGGCAAGGGCGGCTGGCTGGTACGCAATGCCTTGATCTCCAGGCTCGGAGGCGATGCCGACGAGGCCGCCGCCTACCGGCTCGAGGTCGAGCTTGACGACAATATCACCGGTTTCGGCATTCGCGGCGACCGCGCCACGACCCGTGAACGCCGGACTTTGCGCGCCCGCTACCGGCTGGTCGAAATTGCCACCGGCTCCGTGGTGCTTGACGCGACGGCCGGGTCGGACGCCGGGATCGACGTGGTTTCATCCCAATATGCCACCATCGCTGCCGAGCAGACCGCGCTCGAGCGCCTGTCCGAAGTGGTTGCCGACCAGATGGTCGGACGGCTGGCCCTGTTTATCGCGCGCACGCCGGCTACGCCGTGAAACTTGCTGGCCAGGCAATTGGCCGCGCCGTCGATCGACCGGACGCCGCGACGCGCTTCTATCTGTTTTATGGACCCGACGAGGCCGGGTCCCGTCATTTGGCGACGCGCCTGTTGAAAAGCCTGGGCGCGGAGAAGTTTGCGGTTCCCGCGGCGACGATCAAGAGCGATTCCGCACTGCTGGCGGACGAGGCAAGCGCGATGGCCTTGTTTGGCGGCCCCCGCGCTATCTGGATCGAGCCGGCCGGAGACGAGATCGCCGATGGTGTCGCGAGCTTGCTTGACGCGCCCTCGGTCGAAAGTCCGGTAATCACGATTGGTGGCGCGCTTCGCAAAACATCGTCACTGGTCAAGTTGGCCGAGGCCCACGGGGCGGCTGCGGCGGTCGTTTCCTATGTCCCGGAGGGTCGTGACGCCGACCAGATGGTGATCGCCGCCGGTCGGGCCGAGGGCCTGCGGATCGAAAGCGACGTCGCGGCGCGCCTTGCTGCCGATTGCAGCTTCAACCAAGCGATCGTTACACAGGAAGTCACCAAGTTTGCCCTCTTCCTCGACGCGGCGCCCGATCGGGTGCGAGACCTTACCCACGAAATTGTCGAGCTGCTTGGCGCTGATGCCTCGGAAGGCAATATGATGCGGCTTGGCGACCTGGCGCTCGCCGGCGACGGACGCGAGCTGCTCGACGAGATCGAGCGCTCGTCGATTGCCCCGAACGAGGCCATTCCCGTCATCCGCGCACTGCAGCGGCGCTTGCTTCAGCTGGCTCCGCTTCGCGCTCGGGTGGAGCGTGGCGAGCGGGTCGATGGCGTCTTGACGTCAATGGGCAAGGCGTTGTTCTGGAAGGACAAACCATTGATGCAACGGCTATTGTCCAACTGGAAGGCCGATCGCATTGCGCAGCTTATGGAGCGGAGTGCAGCGCTCGAGCGGACTGCGATGCTGTCCGACGAACCACCGGTAGCGGCGTTGGGCGAAGAGTTATTGACGATCGCCCGCGCCGCCGGGCGACGGCGCTAGATCGCTTTCAGATTGGCTCACCGCTCAGGCGTTGGCAAATCATGTCGAGTTGGTCGAGGCTCGAGTAGGACAGGCTGACCGTACCGCCCGCGCCGGCGTGACTGACCTTGACCTTGAGGCCGAGCATGTCGCCCAATTGGCGCTCGAGCGCCGCGAGATCGGCATCGACCTGGCGGCCTTGCCGCTCGACACCGCGGCCAATGTCGCGCCCAGCGCCTGGCCGCACCTGCTTGGCAAGCTGCTCGGCCTGGCGAACACTCAGCCCGCCATCGACAATTCGCTTCGCGAGATCCTCGGGGTCTTCGGCGCTAGCAATCGCACGCGCATGCCCCATCGTGAGATCGCCTCGCAATAGCATTTCACGAACTGACGGCGGTAAGTCCAGCAATCTCAATAGGTTCGTAATGTGGCTACGCGACTTGCCCACCAATTTCCCGACCGCGTCCTGCCCGTGGCCGTGGTTGGCAATCAGCGCCTTATAGCCCTCCGCCTCCTCGATTGCGTTGAGATCTTGGCGCTGGATATTCTCGATCAGGGCGATTTCCGCGATTGCGGAATCGCTGTCGTCACGCACCAGCGCGGGAATGGCGTGCACCTGGGCACGCTGCGCTGCCCGCCAGCGGCGCTCACCGGCGATAATCTCGAAGCCATCGCCGGCGCGGCGCACGAGGATCGGCTGGATGACGCCATGTTGGGCGATCGACTCCGCGAGCTCCGCTAGGGTTGCGTCGTCGAAATGCTTGCGCGGCTGGAGTGGGTTGGCCCTGATCCGCGCGATGTCGATTGACTGCACCCCATCGGCCCGGCTCTCGAGCTCGGCGGTTGCGGGCCGTGGTGGCTCGCCGAGCAGCGCACTCAGTCCACGCCCGAGGCCATGCTTCTTGGGATCGCTCACGCCGCCTCCGCCTCCGAACGAAGACGCGACAACCGCGCCATCACTTCCCGGGCGAGCCGGACTGTAGGCTTCCGACCCCGGGCATTTCAGATCGTAGATCAGGGCCGGCAGCCCGTGGCTCGGCGCCTCGGACAGACGCACATTGCGTGGGATCACCGTCTCGAACACCGCGATTCCGAGACAGGCCCGCACGTCCTCCGCCACCTGCTGCGATAGATTATTGCGCCGATCGAACATCGTGAGCACGACGCCCAAGATCGCCAGCGAAGGATTGAATGCCTGCCGCACGCGCTCGACCGTCTGGAGCAATTGCGACAGGCCTTCGAGCGCGAAGAACTCGCATTGCAACGGCACCAGCAACTGCTGTGCCGCCACCATCGCATTAAGCGTCAGCAACCCCAGCGAAGGCGGGCAGTCGACCAGCACGACATCCCAGCGCCCGACGGGCACGTCGTCGAACGCCATGGCCAGCCGGTGCGTGCGATGCTCCATGTCGACCAACTCGATCTCCGCCCCGGACAGATCGACCGTCGCTGGAATCAAATCGAGCCGGGGCACCCGCGTTGCGACCGCCGCGTCGACGATGCTCGAGCGCCCGATGAGCACATCGTAGCTAGACGTGGTCCGCGCATCCTGCCCGACGCCCAGTCCGGTAGAGGCATTGCCCTGCGGATCGAGATCCACCAGCAGAACCTTCCAGCCGATCGCAGCGAGTGCGGTTGCGAGATTGATGGCGGTGGTGGTCTTGCCCACTCCGCCTTTCTGGTTGGCAACGACGATCCGGATCATGCCACTCCCCTCCCCGCCTGTTTCCGCCGGACACGCGAAGCAATGACGATCTGCGCTTCAGGATCAGTCCGGCTCGGTTCCAACCGAAAGTCACCCTGCCATGTCTCGCGCGCTTCATCCAGTTCCGATTTAGCGCTTCGCCCTTTTGGAAGGACCCAGGTTGTGCCTTTGTGGGAGAGATGCTCGGCCATGACGAACAACCGGTCGATATGCGCGACCGCACGCGCGGTGATGACGTCAACCGGGGGCTGGCGAACATTCTGCGCCTTCGCCTGGATGACCGATACCGTGGCGCCGAGATCGAGCGCAACGACGGTTTGCCGAAGGAAATCCGCGCGAAGTCGCCGAGGCTCGACCAGCACGACGGGAGCCTCACTGAGGATTGCCACTACCATCCCGGGAAGCCCGGCCCCCGAGCCAATGTCGAGCCAGGAGCTGGCCGGCGGGGCGAATGCCAGCAACTGCGCGGCATCGACGATGTGGCGCTGCCAAAGATCGGATAAGGTCGATTTCGAAACCAGATTCTGACGCTCATTTTCCTCCGCCAGCAGAACCGCGAAGCGCTCCAATTTGACCGATGTTTCACGTGGAACGTCGAGTTCCAGCCCCCGATCAGGCAACATCAAGCCGCCCGTCGACTGGCAGCGACATGCAACGCAGCGAGCGCGGCGGGTGTGATGCCGTGAACGCGAGAGGCCTGGTCAATCGTCTCCGGGCGCGCCTTTTCGAGTCGCTCCACAGCTTCGTTCGACAGCCCGGGCACCGAGCGGAAGTCGAGCTGCCGCGGGATTAAAATTCCAGAGTCGCGCCGGACGGCGGCCCACTCTCGATCCTGCCGGTTGATATACGGTTCATACAAGGCGTCGGCCTTGCCCTCTTCCGTCGAACTCCATTCTGCAGACTCGCGTGCCTCGAAATGCTTGATGATCTGGTGGCGTCGGTCGTCGCCAATAGCTCCACTGTCCACCGCTGCCTGTCCAAGGCGCGTTGTCGCATTGTCTGCCCGCAGGGTAAGGCGATGCTCGGCCCGGGCCGTCATCATCCTGTATGGCTCGCTTACCCCCTGCAGGGTGAGGTCGTCGATCATGACCCCGATGTAGGAGCTCTGGCGGTCAAAGCGGACGGGCGTGAGTTGCAAAGCATGGGCTGCGGCATTCAAGCCCGCGACGAGGCCTTGCGCCGCTGCCTCCTCGTAGCCCGTGGTGCCGTTGATCTGCCCCGCGAGGAATAGGCCGCGCAGCGACCCGTGCTCCAGCGTCGAACCGAGTTTCCGGGCATCGGCATATTCATACTCGACCGCATAGCCGGGGCGTACGATCCGGCAGCGCTCGAGCCCCGCGATGCTGGTGACGAACGCCTGCTGCACATCCGCTGGAAGCGACGTACTGATCCCGTTGGGATACACCAGTTCCGTCGTAAGCCCCTCCGGCTCAAGGAAGATCTGGTGGCCGTCGCGAGCTCCAAAGCGCTTGATCTTGTCTTCGATCGACGGGCAATAGCGCGGCCCTCTCCCCTCGATCGCACCGGCAAACAAGGGTGAGCGGTCGAGGTTGGCCTCGATGATGTCATGGGTCGCGGCATTCGTCCGCGCGATCGCGCAGGCCAGTTCGGGCGGGCGCTCTACGGGCGGCATCGCCGATATCGACCAGTCGTCGCGGTCGCTCGGTTGCGGTGCCAAGCGCGACCAGTCGATTGTCCGCCCGTCCAATCGGGGCGGCGTGCCGGTCTTGAGCCGCCCCTGCGCCAGGCCATGATCCCGGATCTGCCGCGCAAGCGCAACCGCCGCCCCCTCCTCACGCCGTCCACCCGGGACCCGTTCCAAACCACAAAATAACTGTGCGTCCAGGAACGTGCCCGTCGCAATGATTACAGCGCGGCCACGAAGCTGCGTCCCGTCCGCAAGCTTCAGTCCGACGACAGCGTCTCCTGCCGTTAAAAGCTCGATGGCCTCCCCGATAATGAGTTTGATCCCAGAGGCTGAAATTGCGTCCTGGACGGCTCGACGGTATAGCTTTCGGTCCGCCTGCACTCGCGGTCCGTGGACCGCGCTGCCTTTGCTTCGGTTGAGCATGCGCCGATGAATTGCGGCGCGATCCGCAGCGCCCGCCATGACGCCATCGAAGACGTCCATCTCACGGACGAGATGCCCTTTCCCGACTCCGCCTATCGACGGATTGCAACTCATCTGGCCGATATCCTGGGCACGGAACGTGATCAACGCTACCCGCGCGCCTCGGCGCGACGCAGCGGCAGCGGCTTCTACGCCTGCATGACCGGCGCCGATGACCAAAACATCAAACATCAGGCCCTGTACCCCAACCAAGGGCAAAATTGGAAATGTTTCACGTGAAACTTACTTACCCAGGCAAAAGCGTCCAAATAACGCGTCCAGCACGTCATCGATACCCGCCCTCCCGGTAATCCGGTCGAATGCCTCACGCGCCCGTCGCAAGGCATCGGCCAATATTACGACGTCAGACGTGTTCATGTCTCGGAGGGCGTCGGAGGCTAGCTCAAGCTCTGCGGCCTGACGGCGGTTGACCGCTATCTCACCTTCTCCCGGAAGAATTGCGTCGGCAAGGGTAAGCAGCATATCGGTCAATGTTGAAATGCCAGCACCGGTCTTCGCTGATACGGCCAGCATGCCGACGGGTGCATGCTGACGTCCAGGCTGGTCGGCGCGTGGATGGATAGCAATGCATCGAGGATGATCGGGGGCATCGCGCACCTCGCCAAGCCACAGCAGAATATCCGCACGTGCCGCTTCGTTCGATGCGCGCTCGACGCCGATCCGTTCGACCTCGTCGGGGCTGTCGCGAAGCCCGGCGGTGTCGATCAGGTTGAAGGGAACGCCACCAATAGCAATTGGCACCTCGATCACATCGCGCGTCGTGCCCGGAATGTCCGTTACGATGGCCCGTTCGCTCTGGCTCAAAGCGTTGATCAGGCTGGACTTTCCGGCGTTTGGGGGACCCGCCGCGACGACCCTTATCCCGTCCTTCAGCGCCTCCACCCGGGGTCGTTGGAGCCACTGGTCCAGATCATCGGCGATTGCTTTCGCCGCGCTTGCCAGTGTCGCAACGTCTGCCCCCGTCTCGTGCTCATCATCGACATAGTCGATCGCCGCTTCAGCGCGCGCCGACAGCTGGACGATGCGCTCCCGCCAATTTTCCACCAGCCGGCGTATCCCGCCGTCCGCGCGGAGCAGAGCCGAGCGCCGCTGGCTCTCTGTCTCGGCTTCCAGTAAGTCTGCCAGCCCTTCAGCCTCGGTCAGGTCGATTCGGCCATTATAAAACGCGCGGCGGGTGAATTCGCCAGGTTCGGCGGCGCGCATTCCACGGTGCGAGAGCAATGCGTCGAGGATCGAACGAACCACTGCGCGGCCACCATGGCATTGATATTCAACGACATCCTCACCGGTCGCCGAGGCTGGGCCCTCAAAGCGGAGCATCAGTACGCGATCGAGCAACGCGCCGCTTTTCGGATCGCGCACATCGCGCAGGACAGCACGGTGCGGCGGAGGGATTTTTCCAGAAAGCGTTTCCGCAATGGCAAACGCCATCGGGCCACTGGTGCGGATGACCGCCACGCCGGCCGGTGGCTGGCCGCTCGACAGCGCGGCGATGGTATCGCCGCCGCGCCGGTCCATCAGCGGAGCTCCATCACCTGAACATCGTGCCCAGGCCGACCACCGGGTCGACCCAGCCGTCGTAGATCATCTTGCCCGCGACGTAGATGATCACGGCAAGGCCGACGTACCCGATCCAGCGATAGCGCTCGATATATTTGGCGATGACGTTGGCGGCGAGACCCATCAGGGCGACCGCAACGATCAGGCCGACGATCATGATTCCGGGGTGATCGCGCGCCGCGCCGGCGACCGCGAGGACGTTGTCGAGGCTCATCGACACGTCGGCAACTGCGACCGCCCAGGCCGCCGCGGCGAAGCTCTTGGCGGGTCGGATACCGCTATGCTCGTCGCCCTCGATCTCGGGCGAACCGGCGCTTTCGCCTGCATGCTTTAGCTCGCGCCACATCTTCCAGGCGACCCACAGCAACAGCAAGCCGCCGATCAGGATCAAGCCGACGATCTGCAGCAATTGGGTGACGATCAGCGCGAAGAAGATGCGCAGTACGAGCGCCGCGATGACGCCAATCAGGATGACTTTCTTGCGCTGCTCGGCCGGAAGCCCGGCGGCGAGTGCACCAACCACGATGGCATTGTCGCCGGCCAGGACCAGATCGATCATCAGCACCTGTACAAAGGCAGCCATTGCCGCCGGCTCGGTGATGTTGGCGAAATCCTTGACGATTGCGGCCCACATTTCGGCCGGGCCGCCAAGGCCCCCAGCGGGAGCGGCGTGGACGGCGGCAAGAAGGAGGTCGATCATCGAATAAGGCCCTGTAATTGATCGTCGCTACCGCCCAATGCTCGAGCGGTTGGTTGTGTCCGCTGAGGAGCTATTGATTCATCGAGGCGAAGAAGTCCTCGTTCGACTTGGCATCCTTCATCTTGTCGAGCAGGAACTGCATCGCGTCGACCGTGCCCATCTGCATCAGGATGCGGCGAAGCACCCACATCTTGCTGAGGACCGCGGCATCGACCAGCAATTCTTCCTTGCGCGTGCCGGACTTGCCGACGTCGAGGCTCGGGAAGATGCGCTTGTCGCTAACCTTGCGATCGAGCACGATTTCCGAATTGCCGGTGCCCTTGAACTCCTCGAAGATGACCTCGTCCATCTTGGAGCCGGTATCGATCAGCGCGGTGGCAATGATCGACAGCGATCCGCCTTCCTCGATGTTGCGCGCGGCACCGAAGAAGCGCTTCGGGCGCTGCAGGGCGTTGGCGTCGACACCGCCGGTCAGCACCTTGCCGGACGACGGCACGACGGTGTTGTAGGCGCGGCCGAGGCGGGTGATCGAGTCGAGCAGGATGACGACATCCTTCTTGTGCTCGACCAGGCGCTTGGCTTTCTCGATCACCATTTCGGCGACCTGGACGTGGCGCGACGCGGGCTCGTCGAAGGTCGAGGAAATAACCTCGCCCTTCACGCTGCGCTGCATGTCGGTCACTTCCTCGGGCCGCTCGTCGATCAGCAGCACGATCAGGAACACTTCGGGATGATTGTCGGTGATCGCGCGGGCGATGTTCTGCAGCAGCACGGTCTTGCCGGTACGCGGCGGCGCGACGATCAGTGCGCGCTGTCCCTTGCCCTGCGGCGACACGATATCGATCACCCGTGCCGACTTGTCCTTCTGGGTCGGGTCGGCGCTGTCCAAGGTCAGCTTGCTGTCGGGATAGAGCGGGGTGAGATTGTCGAAATTGACCCGGTGGCGGACGGCGTCGGGCTCGTCGAAATTGATCTGGGTGATGCGGGTCAGCGCGAAATAGCGCTCGCCGTCCTTGGGGCCGCGAATTTCGCCTTCGCAGGTGTCGCCGGTGCGGAGTCCGAATTTGCGAACCAGGTTCGGCGCCACGTAAATGTCGTCCGGGCCAGCGAGATAATTTGCCTCCGGGCTGCGGAGAAAGCCGAAGCCGTCGTTGAGCACTTCGATCGTGCCCATCCCCATGATTTCGGCGCCACTTTCGGCCCGGACCTTGAGGATCCCGAACATCAGGTCCTGCTTGCGCAGCGTCGACGCACCCTCGATGCCCATTTCCTCGGCCATCGCCACCAGTTCGGCGGGGGTGTTTTTCTTGAGATCCTTGAGATGCATCGGATTGGGCTTTTCGATTGAATGACGCGGTGAGCGTTACGCGCGATGAGTGAACTCTGGGCGGCAGGACGCCGCGAAGGAGACAGGTCGCACCGACGAAGGGAATTGGGGCCGGGGCGCCGTATCAAGCGGCACTAAGTGCGGCCTCCGGTTTAGTCAATATGGGGCGGACCCCGGTTCATCTTCAAGCCCGACCGGCCTGGCGCCCGCGACTAGAAGGGGCGGACGATCACCAGCACCACGATTAGCGCGGCGGCTACGCCCGGAATCTCGTTCATGATGCGCAAGGTGCGGTTCTCCAGGGGTCGCATGCCTCGGGCGAGTTTCTTGCCATAGGCCGAGATCCAGCCCTGGTAGCTGGTCAGCGCCACGACCAGCGCGAACTTCCCGATGAACCAGCCTTCGCGGAACACGTCGAGGTGGATCGCGAGCATCAGGCCCAGCGTCCAGACGATCAGCATGGCCGGGCCGAGGATGATCGTGCGGGTGCGGTCCTCGCGCTCGATCCAGGCGCGGTCCTCGGCCGATCCGGGGGTGGTCGCGTGATGATAGACGTAGAAGCGTGGAAGCAGGAACAGGCCGGCCATCCAGAAAATCACGAAGGTGATGTGCGCCGCCTTGACCCACAGGTAAGCCGCGCCGAGGAAGCCCGCATATTCGCTCATCTGCCCCACCTCTTCACCGATGCGCTCCTTTCACCAGGTCGACCAATTGTTCGACATGCTCGATCGGCGTGTGCTGCCCGATGCCGTGCCCGAGGTTGAAGATGTGCGGCCGCCCACCCAGCGCGTCAAGCAGCCGAAGCGCCGCCTCGCGCATCGGCGCACCGCCGGCCATCAACGCCAGCGGATCGAGATTGCCCTGCACCGGCAGGCCGGCCGGCAGCTCGCGGTCGGCCCAGACTGGATCGACCGTCTCGTCGAGGCCGATCGCATCGACCCCGGTCTCCCGGGCGTAGGCACCGAGCTTGCCGCCCGCCCCCTTTGGAAAGCCGATCACCGGGACGGTTGGATGGCGCCGTTTCAATTCGCCGACGATCCAGGCATTGCGCGCGATCACGAACCGCTCGAAATGGGCCGGGGCCAGGCTCCCTGCCCAGCTGTCGAACAATTGCACCGCTTCCACCCCAGCCTCGATCTGGCCCGACAGATAATCGACCGTCACGGTGGCGATCAGGTCGAGGATCATGTCCATCTTGCCGGGGTCGGAATAGGCCAGCTGGCGCGCCTCGGCCTGCTCGCGGCTGCCCTGGCCGGCGATCATGTAGGTCGCAACGGTCCACGGACTGCCCGCAAAGCCCAGGAAAGTCGTCTCAGGCGACAGCTGGGCCTTTACCAGCCGCACGGTCTCGTAGATCGGCGACAGGCGCTCCATGCGCGGTTCCAGGTCGTGTAAACGCACGTTCCCCATCCGGGGCGCAAGCCGCGGTCCTTCGCCCGCCTCGAACCACAGATCCTGGCCGATCGCATAAGGAACGATCAAAATGTCGGAAAAGAGGATCGCCCCGTCGAACCGGAAGCGCCTTAATGGCTGGACCGTGACCTCGGCCGCGGCGGCGGAATCGTAGACCAGCTCGAGAAATCCGCCTTTTTCGGCCCTCAAAGCGCGATATTCGGGCAAATAGCGGCCGGCCTGGCGCATCAGCCACATCGGGGACGGGTCGCGCCGCTCACCGCGCAGTACGGCAAGTAAGGGCTTGTCGATCGCCTGGGACGCATTGGGGTCGGGAACGAGCGAGGGTGCCACCCTCTTTCTCCTTATATAGTATATATTAGATTCTTAGATTGAAGTGGTAGTAGGGCGCTTGGCAGCGGGGCTTAAGCGCCACTCCAGCATTTGCCAACAGGTGGGGGTGCGGCAGGATTGGCGCAGTTCCCGCGAGTCGCCGGGTGCAATACCCATGATTCACAGATCTGGGCGGCGCGGGCCCTGCTTGTGGATCGATTGTGGGTGAATGATGGAAGGATCCGGACAGCGCCCGAGGGTTGGACCATCCCCATTTCAACCGCTACGCGATTCACCAGTTTATCCACAGGGTTGCACACCGACATGACTCTGGTCCTTGCGTCAGGAAGCTCGATTCGCGCGTCGATGCTCGGTGCGGCGGGCGTCGCGCACCTGGTCGATCCCTCGACCGTCGATGAAGCCGCCCTGAAGCGCCAGCATCCGGCAGACGACGATGCCGCGCTGGCCACCGCCCTGGCCGGGGCAAAAGCGGTCGAGACCAGCCTCCGCCACTCCGGAAAATGGGTAATCGGCGGCGATTCGCTGGTCAGCGTGGAGGGGCGGCGGTTCGACAAGCCGGCCAACCGGCACGAGGCGGCGGATCATTTGCGCTTCTTCTCGGGCAAGCAAATGAAGCTCACGAGCGCGGTCGCGCTGGCGTCAGATGGGCGAATCGACTGGACGCATGCTGGTCGGGCATTGCTCCAGTTCCGGCCGCTGTCGGAGGATTTCATCCACACCTATCTCGAGGGCGAGTGGCCGGCGGTCGGCTATTGCGTCGGCGTGTTCCGCATGGAGGGCCGCGGCGTCACCCTGTTCGATGCGGTGGAGGGCGATCATTTCACCATCCTTGGGATGCCCCTGGTGCCCTTGCTAGGCGCGTTGCGCGAGCGAGGACTGGTGGCGGCATGACGTCACCTGCCCCGATCACGGCCGGCTACGCCGAAGTGATCGGCGATCCGATCGCTCAATCCAGGTCCCCGGCGATCCACCGTTTCTGGCTCGATGCGCTGAACATCGAGGGCGATTATCGCGCCTGCCGCGTCACCCGGGCCGAGCTCCCCGACTATCTCGCCAGGCGACGGGCTGATCCGCACTGGCGGGGCTGCAATGTCACCATGCCGTTGAAACTCGACGCGTTGCTGCTGGCCGACCAAGCGGCCGATGGCGCCACCACTGCCGGGGCCGCCAACCTGATACTGCACCGGGACGGCAAGCTGATCGCCGTCAACACCGACGTCGGGGCGATCCGCGACCTCGCGGCGCCCTTGATCAAGCAAGGCGAGCTCAACCCGATCGTCGTGCTTGGCAATGGCGGTGCGGCACGGGCCGTGATGCTTGCGCTGCGGCTGCTCGGCGCCGGGCCGGTGGTGTTGCAGGCGCGCGACATGGCCGGAGCGACCAGGCTGGCGGTGGAGTTCAGGCTCGGCGAGGGACCACGACGGTTCGACCTGCCGGTTGACAGCAGGGGGCTAGTCAATGCGACACCACTGGGAATGACGGGGGTCGCGCCAACACCAATCGACATTCGCGGGATGCCGGCCGACGGTTGGGTGCTGGACCTGGTCAGCAGCCCGCTTCCGACACCCTTGCTGGCCGCCGCGGCCGCAAGGGGCCTGAGTACCATCGACGGCCTGGCGGTGCTAGTCGAGCAGGCCGCCGACAGTTTTAAAATGTTGTTCGGTCACAGGCCGCCACGGGACCGCGACGGCGACTTGTTGGCAATGCTTCGCCAATGATCAAGATTGCGATCACCGGCTCGATCGGAATGGGCAAGTCGACCGTTGCCGCGATGTTCGCCGAGGCCGGAATCCCGGTGTTCGATGCCGACGCCGAAGTCCGGGAGATGCAGGGTTTCGGCGGCAAATTGGTCGACGTGATCGAGATTCGCTTTCCGGGCACGACGCACCGCGGGGCGGTCGACCGCGACCTGCTCGCGGCGCGGGTGCTCGGCGACCGTGATGAACTGGCGGCGCTCGAATTGATCGTCCACCCAGCGGTGGTCGAGCGGCGCGAAGCGTTCCTCAAGGCCAATCGAGGCGCCCCGGCCTTGCTGTTCGACATACCCTTGTTGTTCGAAACCAACGGGCAAGGCGCGTTCGACGAGGTGATCGTCGTGTCGGCGCCGCCCGTGGTGCAACGCGATCGCGTGATGGCGCGGCCCGGAATGACCAGCGCGAAGTTTTCCCGGATCCTCGAGCGGCAACTGCCCGACGCGGCAAAGCGCGAGCGCGCGGACTTCGTGATCGAGACCGGCGGCAGCCTGGCCGAAACCCGCCGCCAGGTCGACGCGATCCTTGCTTGCCTCGGGCTCGACGTAGGGCGATAATGCGGCATGCGTGAAATCATCTTCGACACCGAGACCACCGGCCTCAGCCCGGCGGGAGGCGACCGGATCGTCGAGATCGGTTGCGTCGAAATGATCAATCGGGTCGAGACCGGGCGCCATTATCACGCTTATTTCAATCCCGGCCGGCCAATGCCGAGCGAGGCCGAAGCGGTCCATGGCCTGAGCGACCGGTTCCTGTCGGACAAGCCCGAATTCGGCGAGAAGGCGCATGAATTGATCGAGTTCATCGGCGATGCGCCGCTGATCGCGCATAATGCGACGTTCGATTTCGGCTTCCTCAATCATGAGCTGCAGCGGTGCGCCCGCGACCCGATCTGCCTCAGCCGGATGATCTGTACCCTGGTACTCGCGCGCTCCCGCCACCCCGGCGCCAAGCATAGCCTGGACGCTTTGTGCACCCGTTTCGGCGTCGACCGGTCGCACCGGGTGAAGCATGGGGCCTTGCTCGACGCGCAGTTGCTCGCGCAGGTCTATGTCGAGCTGACCGGGGGTCGCCAGATCGGGCTGACCCTCGTCGGGGACACGGTCGAATCGGGTGCCAATTCACCGTTGGCGGCGCCTGAACGCCCGTTTCGGGCAGCGCGCCCTCATTTCCCGTCCGATGCGGAACGGGAACGCCACCGAAGCTTTATTGCAAGGCTGGCAAATCCCTTGTGGGAGCGCTTCCTGGCTCCGATTTAAGGTGCGTGACGTCGGCGTCTGATTGAAAGGAATTTATGTGAACGTTCGGGTTGCTGGCCATCAGGTCGATACCGGAGAAGCGCTGCAAGCGCATGTCATGAGCCGCGTGGAGGCGATCACCGGTCGTTACTTCGACCGCGCCGCTGCTGCCAGTGTGACGTTCGGCCGCGGGCCTCATGACGATTTCACCTGCGATATCGTCGCTCCGGTAACTCAGGGGGTTGTCCTCAAGGCATCGGGCCGCGCCAGTGACGCCCATGTCGCATTCGAGGGCGCGGCCGACAAGATCGAGCGCCAGTTGAGCCGTTACGTCAGCCGGCTCCGCAACCACAAGGGCAATGGCGCCGAGCCCGGGATCGGCGATTCGATCATCCTCGACAATGCCGGCTACACCATCTTCGCCTCCGATCCGGTCGCCGAAGAACCGCCCCTGAGCCCGCCGGTAATCGCCGAAACGCGGGTCGACATCCCCACCGCGACGGTTTCGGACGCGGTCATGATGCTCGACCTGCGCAACACCAATGCGTTGATGTTCAAGAACGTCGCCAGCGGGACCTTCAACATGGTCTATCGACGAGATGACGGGACGATCGGCTGGGTCGAACCGCAGCCGGAATGACATTCGCCTAACTGTTAAACCGGCCTCGTCCAGAGCCGACCTCGTCACTAACCGGCCCAAGCGCGTCTCTGCCTGTCCCCGATTGAAAGCTGTCCAATGCGGCTCACTGAATTCCTCGATTTCGACTCGATCCGGGTCGGCCTAGGTGCAGGCAACAAGCGCCAGCTCCTCCAGTCACTCGGCCAGATCGCCGGTGCGCGGCTTGGGCTCGATCCGGCCGCCATCATCGACTCGATCGTCGAGCGCGAGCGGCTTGGCTCGACCGGTTTCGGCAATGGCGTGGCGATCCCGCACGGCAAGATCGAGGGACTGTCCACCATCTATGCCCTACTTGTCCGGCTCGCCGAGCCGGTCGATTACAAGGCGATCGACGGATTGCCGGTCGATATCGCCTTCCTGTTGCTCTCCCCGCCCGAGGCCGGAGCGGCCCATCTGAAGGCGCTTGCCGCCCTCAGTCGTACGATCCGCAATGGAACCACGCTCGACAAGATGCGCGGCGCGCGAAGCCGCGATGCGCTCGCGGCAGTGCTGCTGGCGTCCGAAGAGCGCGATGCCGCCTGATCTCACGCGGGAGGAGAGCGCCGGGGGTGCTTCGGCCCATCTGCGCGGGCTCGAGGCTCTGTATCAATCGGCCCCGATCAACCAGCTTTTCGAATCACGGCTTGAATTGCCGTTAGCCGGTCAATCGCGGATCCATTTTACCGTCTCGAACAGTGCGTTCCATGCCGGGGGGGCCGCGCATGGCACGGTATATTTCAAGATGCTCGACGACGCGGCTTTCTACGCCGCCAACGGCCTGGTGACCGACCGCTTCCTCCTGACCACCGCGTTCAATCTGCATTTCACGCGGCCGATGCGCGAGCGAGCAATGATCGCGGAAGGCAGGTGGATCAGTGGCAAGCGGCGCGTGTATGTTGCGGACGCGCGGATCATCGATGCCGAGGGCGAGGAATATGCACGAGGCACGGGGACGTTCCTGCGATCGCACATCGCTTTGTCCGGGCTCGAAGGTTATCGTTCGGTTTGATCGGCGGGCGTAAGCAATGACCGGGCGCCTGCCAGCCCGGCTCGAAGCGACCGCGCTGATGCGCCAGGTCCAGGCCGCAGGCGGATTTGCGACGATCCTCCAGCGCGGTGAGGAGACGCGCGGTGCACTGGCCCTGCTGGTTACCGAACGCGGCCAGCCCAAGGCGCTGATCGAACGACGAATGGGGGACGACTTCGACTACCGATGGACGGTCATCGTCAGTTCGGAAGACGCGAATCCGGAAAGGTTCCGTCAATCGACTGAGAAATTGACGAAATTCGACCCCGATTGCTGGCTGATTGAACTGGACACCGCAGATGCGGAACGATTCATCGCTGAAACGATCGCTTCGCCTTGATTGCCTAACTCGTTTCGGGTGAAGGCGGGTCGAACAGCAAGAGCGGGGGGCAGTTTTCGTCGGCAAATCGGCCGGTTACTGCCACGCAGACGGGGAACCAACCAAGACGCAAGCGAGGCTCATCGAGGGCCCGAGCATCACGGACGGGTTCACCGCACAGCTTGAAGACCCAATGACGTTTAAACTTCGTTCCGCCCTACTCATTCTCTCGGGCTTGACCGCCATGTCGGTCGCCCCGGCCCAGGCAGGTGAATCGCCCGAGCCCCTGATTTTCGGAAATTCCACTGCAATCCCGTCGCAGACGATCCTTCAGCCGATCCCGGCCACCGTCCAGCTTCCGGTGAGCGCGGTTGCCGCCGATCCGCTTCTTCCGATGGATGAAGACGAGCAATTGGCAGACGAGCCGGTTACTGCAACGCCAATCCCAAAGGGCGATCTGTCGACCATGGTCGCCGCGCTTCGCGACAGCGATCCGGGCAGCCGCGAACTCGAATGCCTCGCCGTCGGCATCTATTATGAATCGAAGAGCGAACCGCTGGCCGGCCAGCTTGCAGTCGGTCACGTGATTGCCAGCCGCGCCAAGTCGGGCCGGTTCGCCCCTACCTACTGCGGCGTACTGTTCCAGCGCAGCCAGTTCAGCTTCGTCCGCGGCAAGTCTTATCCTGCCCCGGCACGCGCCAGCCGCCAGTGGCACAACGCCGTCGCAGTGGCCAAGATCGTCGACCAGAAGCTGCACAGCTCATCGGTGCCCGGGGCGTTGTTCTTCCACGCCAAGCGGGTCTCTCCCCGATGGCGCCTGAGCCGCGTCGGAAGCGTCGGGAACCACGTTTTCTACCGCTAGAAGCAGTCGGCAACGCTTCCCATCGTTCCCTAATCGTTCTAGTCCGCTGTAATGAGCAGCGCGGCACTGATTCCCGATTGTTTTGCTGACCAGCCCCCGGTCGCCGCTGAAGTGGCGCGCGGGGTGACCCGCCTGTTTTGCCGCCGCGACTGGTTCGCGATGTGCGAAGTGCCGCTGCCCAACGGCCGGCGGGCGGACCTGGTGGCAATCGATCCCAAGGGTCAGCTCACGATCGTCGAGATCAAGGTCAGCCGCGCCGACCTGGTCGGTGACGGCAAGTGGCGCGACTATCTCGATTATTGCGACCGCTTCTATTGGGCAGTCCCGCAATCCCTTTGCAGCATCCTTGATGAAGCGCATTTCCTGCCTGACGAGGCTGGGTTGCTGGTCGCCGACCGCTACGATGCTGCCGTCCATCGCGAGGCGGTGTTGCGCCCCCTCAGTTCGGTGCGGCGCAAGGCCGAATGGCTCAATTTCGCACGGCGGGCGGCGCGGCGGCTATCGGCCCAGATCGATCCGACCCTCGGGTTCGGCAGCTAAGGGCGCCAGCAGTCCTGAAACGTCAGCGCGCGGGTGCGGGCTTGCCGATCTCCGAGGCGCGCGATTTCACCGTTTCGATCAGCTTCAGCATATCCTTGGTCCGCGAATCGCGCTTGGCATAATCGCGCGCCGAATAGCCGGCTGCGAAGTCGCGCTTGTCGGGGTCGGCGCCGAGCTTCAGCAAGGTGCTGACGATCGGTCCGTGGCGCTGCTGTACGGCCACGATCAGCGCGGTCTCCCCAAGACGGTTCGGTTTGTCGACCGCCGCGCGTTTCAGCAGCAGGCGGGCCACGCCGTCGCCGTACCCGGTTCGCGCTGCCAGGATCAGCGGCGTGTCGCCTTGCTTGTCGCCCGCATTGATGTCCGCTCCATTCTCGATCAGGTAGCTGACCCAGTGCGGATTACGATTGCGGATCGCAATGTGCAGCCCGGTCGACCCCTCGATCCCGCGGAAGTTGATGAGGGTCAGGCCGCTCTCCTCGACCAGCCGCATTGCCTTGCCGCCGTTCGATTCGCGAAGCGCCGAGAGGAACTCCTCCCCTTTCGAAGTAACGCTCTGGCTGCTCGCCGGGCTTGCGACGAGCGTCAGTCCGAGCGCCAGGCCCAACAGCATCTTAGCTCGCTTTTCCAGTCACGTCCGTTCCGCCCCGTCATTGTTCTTGCCCCGCCGTCTCATGCCCGCCCATGGCTACACCGCTCATGAACGAACGAAAACCTTTTTGGGAAAGACCCTTGGCGACGCTCGACCGCGGCGAGTGGGAAGCGCTGTGCGACGGCTGCGGCCGCTGCTGCCTGCACAAGCTGGAGGACGACGAGACGGGCGAACTGCACGCCACCAACGTCGCGTGCAAATTGCTCGACCGGCGCACCGGACAATGCGGCAATTATGCAATCCGCAAGTCGCTGGTCGACGACTGCGTCCAGCTCGAGCCCGACCGGCTCGACAGATTGGGGTGGCTTCCGTCGACCTGCGCCTATCGCCTGCGTGCCGCCGGGGAGCCGCTCAGGGACTGGCATTATTTGATCTCCGGCAGCCGCGAGACGGTTCACGAGGCCGGGCAATCGACCCGCGGCTGGACGATCAGCGAGGTCGATGCCGGCGAGCTGGAATGGCACCTTGTCGACCGCCCGCTCTGAGCTTTCCGGAGCCCCGGCCGCGGTCCACCATCCATCGCTGCCCTGGCCGATCGCAGTTCGTCATCATCCGCGCGCGCGCCGGCTGCGGCTTCGGCTCGACCCCGACAATCGCCAGTTATTGCTGACCTGCCCGCCGCGGTCGAGCCGCAAGGCGGCGATCGACTGGGCGGTCGGGCAGCGGCTGTGGGTCGAGAGCGAGCTGGCCAAGCTTCCGCCGGTCAATCCGTTCGAGCCCGGCGAGTTGATCCCGGTCGAGGGCCGGGAGGTGCTGCTGGCGTGGATCCCGGACCACCCGCGCACGGTCCAGCTCGACGGTGATCGCCTGGTGTGCGGCGGCCCGCGCGAAGGCTTTGCCCGGCGGATCGAGGCATGGCTCCGCCGCCGCGCGCGCGACCTGCTGTCGGCCGATACCGCCGAAGTCGCCCTTCGCGCCGGCGTCAGCATTCGCTCAGTCAGCATTGGCGATGCTTCCTCGCGCTGGGGAAGCTGTTCGACATCGGGCGCGATCCGCTACAATTGGCGGCTCGTGCTGGCGCCCCCCGACG
>CAAAJI010000539.1:8016-21042 GCA_900642245.1 Fragilaria radians | reverse complement strand
GAAGTAATTGTGGATAAAATGCGAGTTATGCAAAAAGTCATATTTTGAGAGGAGAATTATACTTGATGTGGCAACTAGATAGGATGGCAGTCATTAGAATCTCATAGTTCAAAATTACGCTACCTACGTATGCAGCAAAGTTACCTCTTGAATCCTATCATCATCCTTGGTAGTTACGCGATGAAGGTAAAATCTAGTGCTCCCTTTACGGAACTGCAACCCACAAAATTGATTTTTGGTCATGTTCCATAATAGTCAATGGAACGAGTGCTACATGGATCAATACTTCCATGCAGTGTCTTGGTGTATTGGCCATACCAGCGGATTGTAAAATATGCGTAGGTAACTCGTACCCTAAGGTTCTTTATAAATGCTGAAATGACACTCCTCTCACAAGAGTTGTTAGATTTTCGTTTCGTGATGGGATACAATACGACTCTCCTTCTGCGGGAGTTCCTACCTCTATTACAAGGGAGAAAGCTATTCCATGGTTTGGTTTTCCATATCATATATCATAATTTGAATTGAGCTTTTCTCCTCCCAGAGTAAAAAAAAACATTTCCAAGTATGATGATTTCGATCTTGACGACCCGTACTTACCATAAGGTTTGGATTGTTGCGTTGTGTGCCTTTTCATGCTATGGAAGTGAGGAAGGAAGTAATGACAAGAATATGAAACTTTGGGACAAGAAGCATGGTCATGATGTTCACATGTCGTATAGTTATCATCCTATATCTTCGAAGCCAACAACTATTTCATACATTCCAACGTTGCAGGCACCTGCTGATACTCTTTCACCCTCTACCTTCAAATCTATACCAACGTACCAGCCAACCCTTCTTTTCACCAAACAACCTTATGCCCCAACAAGTGTTCCAAATATACAGCCTTCTTTGAATTCTGCGACACCAAATTTGGTGTCCGTGCCATCCAATAGACCATCTACTTTGATTCCAACTATGACACCAAACCAAACATCTCCTACCAAAATTCCTGCCCCTATTCCTGCCATTATTGCATCTCCAAAGCCAACCAAGTTACCGACACGAACGTTCACCAAGGTACCACTGCCAACATTTAATCCTACGAAGAGGCCAACTCGAGTACCGACTCCAACACGAACCAAAACGCCAACGAAAGCCCATTCGAAACTTCCATCTCCATTACCCTCTAAAACACCCGTCCAATCTCCAACAAAAAATCCATTGATAAGTTTACCTCCATCACTTTCGAAGCGTCCAACTCAAAAACCTAGCCAAGTACCCATTCGAAAACCCATCAAGGCACCGAATAAATCGCCACCAACAAAGTCTATGACTTTAACACCAACCATGAAACCTTTGCGACTGCCTACGAAAGTTCCCCTCCCAACTATTACCAAACTTCCCGTTCCTGTATTGACGTTGAAGCCCAATTCAAAGTCACCAACGAATGCACCAAAGGCAGTATCCACAACGTCACCTACAGTATTTCCTACCATTTTCAAGTCATTAGAACCTTCTACGGTATATCCTAGCATTGTCAACTCATCAGAACCTTCTACGGCTTATCCTACCATTGTCAACTCATCAGAACCTTCTACGGCTGCTTTTTCTACGTTTGCACCTTCGGATGAAAATGATGATGCCATTTACCAGTGTGCAAAGGATGGCAAGGGGATCCAACGTGTGCCTAGAGAAACTGGTATCGACACCGTCAATACGACGACACGAATTCAATTGCAGGTTGCTTATGCTGCTGAATTTTCTGGGACGGATACAATTTCTCTCTCTACATTGTCAGAACTTGAGGAGGCCCTACTAGCCGCTGCCATTGCAGCTGCCTTGGCATGCGGAAATAAAACAAGTACAAATGGACGTCGTATGCTCTGGAGTTTCCGTCGATCACTTTCTGTGCCAGTTACAGATACATTGGGTATGTTGAACTCATGTTTACAATAGTATCTTTACAAAATGTTTCTCACCCTATGTTTTGTGATTACAATCTTTTCTTGAAAAAAGGTGAATGTAATCAAGCGTTTTCCGATTCGTCTTGCCTTATCTTCGAGACAGAGTTATCTTTTCTCTTGAATAAAAAGGTCAATCAGGATTATGCATCATTCCTTTCCTATATTGCATTGCAGGACGGCATGACTAACGGTACTATTGTCAATGTGATGAATAATTCGATTTTCAACCTTTCGTATTTAGCACCACTTCCACTTGAGGCTCCCAGTACTTCTAGTGAACCGTTGGATACATTGGAGGATGACAAACAGGGTACTGTGGTAAAAACGAATTCCACGAAAATTTGGACGATTGGTGCCTGTGTTGGAATATCCATGGGGGGTCTAGTTGCTCTTGCAGTTTGGTTTTATCACAAACGTCGATCAGAAGGTACTCATCGAATCGTCCGTACAGAAACAAATGATGCCTTGAATCCACAGACTAGGGACCATCAGTAATCAAACAGTTATATTTAAATAATATAGAAATATAGTTTACAATTAAAATTAGGAACACATTTATTATGCCATATATTTAACACAATTTCTAAATGCATCTTGATGCTTTGTCAAATATTTGGTTTTGATTCTCATACAGCAAATCGGTTGGAGTGAGCATTACATAATCATAAATTCATGACCTTGTGTATTGTTCACCAAAATTCAAGGAGAGAAGGATTCAAGATAAAGAGCATCCAGATTTAACAACGTTTTGATATCAAACAATATTTTCCTTGATACATGGAGTTACTGTTAGGAATAATTTAGGAGTTCTCCATCAAAAAGATACACTAAAGGGTGCATTTCTTCTGGAGCCATATGGCCAGTTTTAAATTGCTCATAGTCACCTCAGATGTGAAATTTGATTCTACTGCAATATACGAGAACAGGAACACAAAGAACTGGTTTATACTTTCTAGGTTTATGGAAATCAGTTATTGGACTGTATTAGCAAGTCGAATTTGATCTTGTTGTTTTGAGTTTTCCTATGCACTTACATCTACATCATTGCTTTACCAAGGGCTCATCCAATCTCCATAGCAACGGCGGCAGATAAGTATCTCTGTTGTCCACACATCCTATGGCAACACCAGTGTTTAGTGGAAGTACGTCAGTCAGGTACTATCGGAATGTTACTCTTTACTGTTTCTCACCCACTCCAGGACAGAGAAAAAGAACAATACAAGGAAACCTATTCTCTCACTCATACACAATCGTGATAGGTGGAGCATGAAATCCATTGTCAATATCGTATTATTGTTATTATTCTTTTTCTTATGCAATGTCGAATCCTTTACTCATCATCCTAGAATAGGATTCCTTCCTCGAAAAGCATGGATTAGACCATCAAAATTACAAGCCGAAGAGTTGACAACCAGCAAAGGCGAAGAACAACAGCAGCAACAACAACAACAAAAACAGCAAAAATCATCCACAAAACAAAAACAATCTTCATCCTTACAATATGATGCATCACGAATTCGAAATTTTTCCATTATTGCACATATTGATCATGGAAAGTCGACCTTGGCGGATCGACTTTTAGAAATGACAGAAACTGTCGCGTCACGAGATATGGAAGCACAATTATTGGACAATATGGATCTTGAACGAGAACGGGGGATTACCATTAAATTACAGGCTGCTCGAGTCCTTTACACTAGTAAGAAGGATGGACAAACCTATGCATTAAATTTAATTGATACACCTGGACATGTCGATTTTAGTTATGAAGTATCACGAAGTTTAGCTGCCTGTGAGGGAGCATTGCTTGTCGTGGATAGTTCTCAAGGTATTGAAGCACAAGTACGTACTATTTTTAAACTGTCAAAATCCATCTATTTGTGAATTATTATAATTTTGAGTTCTCACATTCTCATACCCAACCATCCCCCACTTCATAGACACTTGCCAATGTATACCTTGCACTTGAAAATAATTTGGAAATCATCCCCGTTCTGAATAAAATTGATTTACCCGCGGCAGAACCAGAACGTGTCCGAGCAGAAATTGAAACTACGATTGGATTGGATGCATCGGATGCTGTCATGGCTAGTGCCAAATCGGGAATTGGAATTGCCGATATTCTGGAACAGATTGTTCAAAAGGTACCATCCCCTCCAGCTGCCACGGGAGGTCCCTTCCGAGCTCTCATATTTGATTCACTCTATGATTCCTATCGGGGTGTCATTGTATTTTTCCGTGTCGTCGACGGTGCTATCCATAGTGGAGATCGTATCCGGTTTTTGGCCAGTCAGGCAGAACATGATGTGACTGAAGTAGGAGTTATGACCCCCCAACAAGTACCTGTCGAATGTCTCCAAGCTGGAGAAGTAGGATACCTATGTGGAGGAATCAAGGATGTCCTAGATGCTCGTGTGGGTGATACTATCTGCCTCAGTAAGGAATACAAGGTAGCAGCAGCAAAAGCAACCACCGTATCGGGGGAACCCATTGAACCTCTCCCGGGATATGCGGACTCTGTTCCGATGGTATATTGTGGACTATTCCCCGTAGATGCCGAACAATATGAACCACTACGAGATTCTCTTGGGAAACTTCGGTTGAACGACGCGGCACTTTCCTATGAACCCGAATCGTCCGGAGCCATGGGATTTGGATTCCGTTGTGGATTTTTAGGGTTGTTGCATATGGAAATTGTTCAAGAACGACTCTCTCGAGAATATGACATTGATCTTATTGTGACTGCTCCAAGTGTCGTCTATAAGGTACTCAATAAAGTTACCGGTGAAACAACGATTGTTGACGCACCTAGCAAAATGCCGGACCTAACGCGGGACCTTGTAAGCCTGGAACCGTATGTCAAAATGGAGATTTTAACACCCAGTGAATACAATGGTCCAATTATTGAACTTGGACAAGAACGTCGTGGTCAACTTATGGACATTAAATTTTTGACCCCCACACGGTCTACAATTGTTTATGAACTACCCCTGGGAGGTAAGGTTACACTCTATTGGTGGTCGGTAGTCGCCATTTTTTTGTCATCTCATGTTTGCTATTTCTATATATGTGAAAAGAGGTCATTACGGATTTCTTTGACCAACTCAAATCTAGAACCAAGGGATATGCTTCGATGGAGTACAACATTATTGATTATCGAGAATCGGATTTAGTCCGACTAGATGTGAAAATCAATTATGAGGTTGCTACTCCCCTGGCATGTATCGTTCATCGAGATGCTGCACAAAGTATCGGTCGAAGGTTATGTGCGTCCCTAAAGGATTTGATCCCACGTCAAATGTTCAAGATCCCCATACAGGCATGTGTGGGTGTCAAGGTCATTGCCTCGGAGGCAATCTCACCCATGAGGAAGGATGTACTTGCCAAATGCTATGGTGGTGATATCTCTCGAAAGAAAAAATTATTAAACAAACAAGCCAAGGGTAAGAAACGTATGAAGGCAATTGGGAAAGTCAATGTCCCCCAAGAAGCCTTTATGGCTGTTTTGAAGCTCAATGATTAAGATATACATATAAATGGGGAAATCTTGGACTTGAAAGAGTCTTAATTTCCCCAAGTTGGCGTGTGATTGCCTTACATTACTATTACTTGGTAAGCTATGAATTCTCTAAACAATATCTTAATCTATTTTAGTGTAGTTAGATTCACTTTTAGGGATATATTGATATAAGATATCATAATGTCCCGGTCGATATAACAGTGTCAAGATGATTTTCGAATCATCAGGACCGACGGTATGTGTCGTCGGGATGACATCATGACCATCGACATATTCAATTTTAACCTGTACTCCTAGGGCTTCTGCCAATGCAATGACTTGGACCATACTACATTCCTTCCCCATGGGTTCCACTTCCAATCGACAAAATGTAGTCACAAGATCCGTAGTACTAGTATTGTCCAATACGGATCCCTCTATATAGGGAAGGAATCGATCTGGATCACTTTTGAGATGCATGGCAGTTAGGATACGTAAATACCATGTGGCATAATCGGATAATCCATTCTCTTGATTCAATTCATCATGAAAATCCTTGGGTAGGGACTGCATGAATTCCATTAATTCCTCCCAAAACATTTCAATGGTAAAACGTTCATAACCATATGTTTCCACAAGATTGATACTATTTTTCAAAATTTCAAGTATAGCATCCTTTCTGTCGGGGGTAGTATTCGTCATTGTTGTTGTGGTTGTTGTCGTCATGTTGGTACAACATGCTTCACAAAGACTATATAAAAAGGCACGATAATAACAATTACCATCTCCTCGTACAGTCCGTACTTTACGATATTGCAAGGAATCCTGCAAGTACTGAAGACATGTTTCAAACTTGGATCCCCGATCATACTTTAATTGTAATGTAGAAAGATCACATTGGAGTGATGTCAATGGCTGACTTTCTCGTATATCTATTGCAATTTCTTCCAATTGACGATCTGTTGATTGAAATGTATTCCAATCTGCATTCATTGTGGTCGTTGGTTTGTTTTGCGCCTATTGTCGAGGAAAAAAACCAAGTTACTAGCACTGATTTACCTTACGATCCTTGAACCGTTTGAAGTGATCTTTATTTTATGCAAGTTGTTGTAACATCGTTTCTACGATGGGTTAGCAATCTCGTGTTGATTATATCAATACCCAAATCCAATCACAGCTCAGAGATTTTTATTAGGATTATGATAGCGTTGTCGCTGCTATTTTTTCGTGGTCATAATCTTTTTAAAATTCATTGTATAGAATAGATAGTGACATTTTCAAATTGGTGGGACATTTTTGGTCAGTGCGTATGAAGGATGGATGTCAGTTCCCCCCACTAATGGACAAACCACTAAGACAGTTGATGGGAAACAGTATCATTTCTGCACAGTCCACAATAGATGGGGGCAACATATTGAGGAGATACTGCAACTTGCGCCGCAGGCAACAAGCAGATGGTGTTACTCATACAGCAATGCCTGAACCAACAACCCCCATCCCTTCAGGTGATAGCACAAATTTGGGGCTATCCAATGATCAGAATATTCAAGATGAAGAACAGTCATTCATGTCCTTCCCTTCTATTGCCACTTCAAGATCCAAGCTTCCTTCCCATCCACCAACCCCTTTTGATTCAGACTCTTTTTTGATTATGATTGACAATGGAGCATCTAAATGCATGACAAGCAATCTGGCACATTTTGTGGGTAACCCTAGGGTAGTGAGTAAGCAGGTTAAGCAACTTGGGAATGGAATTATTTCCAAACAGGGCACCATACTCTGGACGTGGGAAGATGACTCCAAAAAAATACATAAACATTACATCAACAATGCCTTATATTGCATGGAGCTACCTTTTTGCCTCCTATCCCTCCAGCATCTGGAAAGGGAATTTGATGATAATTACCCAAAGAAAAATGGAACTTGGTTAGCAACATATGATAACCACATGACTCTCCATTGGGGTCAACAACAGTGTCAAAGGACTATCCCTTTGTCCCCCAATACATCAGGGGTGGCATTCATGTGCTCAGCGCCAAGCTACACCAGGAGTTCAGCTTTTCTCAAGAAGGTCACTGCTAAACTCCCCACTTGCACAAGAGATGTCTACTTTTGGGACATGTCTTGCCAAGTGAAACTCCAGACACCACTAAGGTTGCTTCAAAAGGCCCTGCTCAAAGCAGGAACACAAACCTCCGCCTGCTCAGGATCCACAATTCAAAATGGCACTCAATGGACAATTACCAGCTGAGATTGCCAAACTCCATTTCCCCAAGTGCACAGCATGCATGTTCTCAAAGCATCCAGGAGAGCATAGCACAACAGGCGCACAATGAATTCACATATTCGAAGCTCTAATTGTCCAAGAGCCATGATTTCAGTTGATCAGATTTAGAGTTCCACTCCAGGGCTCATTGTCCAGAGTAAGGGCCAACACATAAAGTCACGTTATACCTGTGTCACTGTGTTTATTGACCATTTCAGCCGGCTATCATTTGTCCATCTACTGACATCTACAGATGACCCATCTACACTGGCTACAAAATACGCCTTTGAGAGATTTGCCCAGGCATCAGGCCATAAGGTTAGCCATTACCATGGAGACAGTGGGAGGTTCTCTGAGCATCTCTTCACAACGGATTGCACCACAAAAGGCCAAACAGTCAGCCCTTGTGGAGTTAGTGCACATTTCCAGAATGGAATTATTGAGAGGCATATCAAAGACCTCCAAGACCATGCACATACCAGGCTGATCCTTGCCACTTATCATTGGCCCAATGCCATTACAGCAAACTTATGGACATATGCTTGATGTAGGTGTTAATAGCAATATCAATTTGGAAACTCTTAACCCGGATTCTGAAGATGAAGAGGAAAGTGACTTACAGCATTCATAGAAAAAGTTGGGACAACCAAGTTTCAATCAATATTGTCCCAGAAAAACAAACACAAGACCCATCACCAATGCACTCAGAGGTACTTCCAGGAATGGCATGAACCCAACCTTTCCATCATATACGAGCACCCCGCCGATTAATTGAAGAAATATCCATGTCAGCACTCCAACCAATGTTTGAATCAGAAAATTTCTAGGCTGAATTAGGGGGACACCTAATCCAATAAGAACTCATTGACCCAGTGGCATTTGCAGCAACAAGTGATCAAGACACCATGTACCTGCATGAAGCAAAGGAACAAACTGATTAGGATACAAGCCATGCATGAGGAGGTCATTGCCCATGAAGTCAACAGGCACTGGTCCCTCATACCCAAACATTTGGGGCCCACAGGAGTCAAAGTACTTCCATCAGTTTGGTCTTTTTACAGGAAGCGACGCATATCTACACAAGAGGTCTATGAATGGAAGACAAGGCTCATCGCACATGGGGGAACGTAAGAAAAGGGAGTCAACTCATGTGCTAAAGGTTTTTAAGAACATTTATGGTACCAAGCAGGCAGGACGTATTTTGAACAAGCTCATTCATTCAGGATTGCTTGAAAGAGGGTATGTGCAAAGCAGCTCACTTCTCTGTGTTTACTACATTCATGACACAGTTTTCCTCCTCAATGTAGATGATGGTATCTTTGTTGGACCCAATTTGGGAAGTATCAAATCACTAATTGCATGCCTACAATCAGATCCAAGATATAAAACATCATACAACATTACTGATGAGCGGGCATTGAATAATTATCTTGGAGTACAAATAAGGTGCCAGAGGAGTGGTGAATTTCTTTTAACCCAACCACATTTGATCCAACAAATACTGAATGACTTACGCTTCAAAGAAAACACAAAACCAAGTAATCTTCCTGCCCTCACCACTAAGGAACTTCACAAGGACCCAGATGGACCTACATTTGAGGAAGCTTGGCCTTACGGTTCCATTATTGGAAAGCTGAATTGCTTAGAAAAATCTACCAGGGTCGATCAGATTCAAGGTCACGCTATGTTATTAAGTACGCAGGGTGCCCACTAGTATGGCAGTCTAAACGTCAGTCAGAAATAGCACTGACTACCACAGAAGCTGAATATATAGCCTTATCCATGGCATTATGTGAGGTCATTTCACTCATTTGACTAGCACAGGAAGCAAAGGCACGTGGACTATCAAAGGTGCTCACTTAGCCGTCCGTACACTGTTGCGTCTTTGAGGATAATAATGGGGCCCTTGATATGGGAAAAGTTCATAAGTTGCAACCACATACTAAACACCTCAATGTCAAATATCATCACTTTAGGGAATATGTTGATAAAGGCACTATATCATTACATCCTATTTCTTCTTCTCAACAAGAAGCTGATATCTTTACTAAGCCATTGGGTTCAGAGTTGTTTAACAAATTCCACAACAAAATGTTGGGATGGTAAAATGAGATAATGAGTGTAATCATGCATTGTTACCTGCCTATGAATGAGGGGTGTGACATACTCAAATTGGTGGTCAGTGCGTATGACAGATAGACCGTATCCCAGGCTAGTAGCTAGTAGGATATTCAAACGGCACTCATTTTGAATTCCCAAGATTTGAATCAATGGAAATGAGGGGAAACAATACGGCTCTTATCCTCCTATTCCTTATCATCTCACACAAGAGTACAGAACCCAGCCCCCCAGGTGGTGTCAAGCTTCAAGTCCAATAAGGGACCAGATTTAATCTCCCATCTCTGATTGATTGGTCACCTTTGAACAATAAGTATAACACAGTATGTTGTCAAGTGATATCCATTTGACTAGTTAGTTATCTTAAGATAGCACAATTTTCACTTCATTCCCATAGGAACAGTCCTTTTTGTGCGTGAGATCCTAATCCTTGTCCACAACAAAGATCACAGATTAGTCATTCAATTTCGATTGCATCGATCGGAATCTCGAATCCCACATAGATTGTATTGTGTCCTTTGCTTGTTGGTTTGTTTTGGGCCAATTGTCAAGGAAAAAACCAAGTTCCTAGCACTAATTTACCTAATGACTGTTATTTTAAAAATGTTTGAAGAGCAATATTGTTCAATCAATGAATTGGTGGTTATAGAGCATACATGAATGTATAGGAATTGCGTCTTTTCTAAGTTTTCAGAAAATGCTTTGAAACATCCTTCTCAATTAGAAAGATTACTGACATTGTTTTATGACTTTACAAGTTTTGGGAGTTCATACTCTTCAAACCAATTCATCTCACCATTCCCCAAAGATCCACAGTGTCTATACTAAGTTTTCCGAAAGTGTATTGAAATGTTATTCTTAGTCTTACAAGACTAGTGACATTGTTAAGTCAATGTGTCTCTCAATTCCCCTACCAATCCAGTTCAGTTGTCACCAAGAAAAGTTATTCCTTGTTGGATTTCGAGTAAAACACCAAAATTACAAATAATTGTGGTCCTAATTTACGAATATTCCAAACGGAGAAATTCAATTCCAATTCACGGAGTGTTGATTCCAGGGTTGACACGACATAATTGATTGGCAATCGTAATCCCACAAGTGTCGGAGAGAATTGACAAGCCACTAGATGTAGGACATGATCTAATGACCATTGTCCCAAGTAGAGTTGTTGTTGATGTTGTCGTGTCAATTCACGTTTGTAATGAATTCCACCCCAAGGTGGATCAATCACAACAACTTTTAATTGATCCGACAATTCATGAGCTAATTTTGGAAGGAGGAGGATAGCATTGTCATTTCGTACTTGTACTTTATGGTCCATACGATGTTTTTCCATATTGGCTTGACATAGATTTGCTCGATGTGGATCTATCTCAATTGCAATCACCCTCTTGAAGGAAGTCTTGGCCAAGGCCAATGCGTGTCCACCAATGGATGCTGTCAGATCTAAAACCGTCACATGTTCAGGCTCACCTAGTTTTTCACGACATGCCCAAGCCATGATATTAGCCATGGCAGTTCCCCACTTTGAGGAGGCTACCGAGAAGAGGCCTTCATGATCAACCGCCATTCGACCGACAGGTGATTGTTGTTGCTCCGTAGTTGGATATCTCGATTGTAATTCTATATCCGTTTCATAGGGTGTTATAATAATTTCAGAAAAGGCTGTAGGAAAGTCTTGAACGATGGTGACAAAATCTCTGCCTCCCAGTAAATGTTTCAGTTTAGGATTGCGGTGTAGTAATAATGACAAGGAAACTTGTGTTCCTCCATCTTGATGAACCAATTCAGTAAGAACCTCTGAAAGCATGGTTATATCAAAGTCTTTATCAATTTTTTCTAGTGGTAGGTATACTTTTCCATCCTTCAGGTCCAGAAATTCTTGAAGGAATGATTCAAATTCAGCTTGGACTAATTCATACCACAACTTTGATCCAACATGATATACATCATGGCAAGTCTTGTAACACTTGCGATAAAAATCGTTAACTCGTAGGAAGAGATGGAGTCGTACCGTGCATTCTTTGGATAACCATGATACATTGACAGTTGGAAAATCATCCTTGGATAAATTTCGACGACCAAGTTTTGCCGCACGTTTCCGAAGGACATATAACACTTTTTCTCGTAACATATTCGTTTCATACTCTATCCTCATGTTGGATGTCGACAGATCCTGACAATATTCTTGTGAAATTAGTTTGACAAAATGAGGTACATCCTTCCGATTTACATCAAATATATGTGGATGGGATTCCAAAAATGTAAGAAGTTTCGTACTACCCATTGATTGTTTGATTAAATAGTCCAATTGCTTTGGGTTTGACACATAATCCTTGATATGAATAACGAGACTTGCTCCTCCATCACGAGCAATTTCAGTAGAAAGAATTGTTAAAAGTTGTGAAACAGTCGCATCTTCCATTATGGTGAAATTGTGTTTGATTTGATGGGTAGTATAGTGCAATGTGCAAGGCAGTGAAGTGCTTCCAGTATCTAGTCTCATACTGGTACTCATACTGTGATACACGAATACTAACTCAGATTTCCATCGACTAAGGCTCTTAGTTTACACACCACCCACCATGACTGTGTCTACTGGAAAGCTATTTTTGATTGCCATTCTAACTTCTATCGCTGTCTTGCTTGGTACATTCGTATTGACATTACAAATTGTTGTCATTCAAAGACAACAACAATTGAAGATTTTGGAGAAAAAGAAAGGAAGATCAAAGCAACAGAATTCGATCCAATCATCAAATTCGAATCGTAAGATTGGTCACAACGAGGAGGAAAATTCCATTTCGACCATTAAAACTTCCATTCCTACGAAGGATATCAAATTATGGAAAAATACAATTCCTGATGGCATATCTAAATCCTATGCTGCAAACGCGTATTGGAAACAAGTTCAGGAATATCTAGGTGCTATTGGTGATGTTACTGGCATTCGTGATGATGATTACACATCCGAATTCATACCACCATCATCTCATATCCATACATCGTTATTGAAAGCTTCCAAACATGGAAATTCAAATGCACAACATTATGAAGCAGTGGCACTAGCTTCTGGCATTTGGTTGACTGGCCATCCATCCCAGAATCAAACCATTTCAGATGATTTTTCCGTCGTTCCACCCGAGGCAATGTTATTATGGTATATGGCTTCTATTGATGGAAATGTAGAGGCT
>CAAAJI010000538.1:0-32998 GCA_900642245.1 Fragilaria radians | reverse complement strand
GAAGCATGATGATCAGGCCGGCCAGCGCGGTCAGTCCGACCAGCACCCACAATCCGATGCGAATTCGCCGCAAATTCATCGTGGTCCTCCTACCAGCGCGTCGATCGTCACTGCGCCCTGCCGCTCGAAGCGCAGCGTCAGCCGAACGCTGGTCCCGGCTGCGAGAGGCTTTGCCAGGTCCTGGATCATTACGTGCTTCCCGCTTGCGGTGAAGAGCACCCGTCCGCGCGCCGGAATCTCGATGCCTTGGTCGATGGCCCGCATCCGCATGATGTCGCCTTCCATGCTGGTCTCGTGCAGGCTGGCCGTGCCGATACCGTCCGCCGCCACCGACACCAGCCGGTCGCGCCCGCCGCTATTGGCAAGCGCGAAATACGCTGCGGCCGAGGTGGGGAGGGCGATGACCCGCGGATCACTGACCGTTACCAGAGGTGCCGGTTCCTTGGCGCACGCGCTAAGTACACTCGCCGCGAGCAGGGAAAAGGCAGCTCTCACCGGT
Source organism: Fragilaria radians (assembly GCA_900642245.1). Lineage (NCBI taxonomy): Eukaryota > Bacillariophyta > Fragilariophyceae > Fragilariales > Fragilariaceae > Fragilaria > Fragilaria radians. Next base: position 32,499 of record CAAAJI010000538.1, on the reverse strand, counting down.
GCATCCTCTCGCTAAATACAGGAAGTGGAAGCCCAAGCCGGGCTTCCACTTCCCTAGTTTTTAGCCTCTAGGCGATGTCTAACCAAGAAAAATCGGGGGCCGGGCGAGGATGCTACCAGGCGACCTGGAAACCCGCGCGGGCCCCCACATCCTTGCTGTTGAAACCATAACCAAGTCCGGCGGAGACCGACGACATTTCGCCGACGGCGACGGAGACTGCGGTCGCCAGCGACATGCGATTCTTGAAATAGCCAATGCCGCCGGACAACGCGACTTTTGCGCCGGGCGGGACGTTGGGGGTGTCCATTGCCAGTGCCATGGCGATACCCTCATTGGCGTCGCGGATGTCGCTCCGGTTGCGGCGGGCAAGATCGAACAATTCGTCGGTGTCGGCCTGAAGGGATCCGATTGTCCCGAAAAGATTGCTGTCGCGACCGAGCACGCCATTAGCGTCGACCGTTGCGATGCCGAGGGTGCCGCTATCCTGCGCGGCGGTCGAAGCGGCGATGTCGCCGATCCGGACATGGGTACCGGTCGCGCCAAGCACTACCTGATTGGCAGCAGTGGTGGCGGCGCTTTGGCCCACGGCCGTCGAATTGGCATGCGCGGCATTTGCGAGCCGACCGATGGCGGTGGCAAAGTTGGCGGTCGCCTGGGCGCTGACTCCGACCGCGGTCGAACCGAGGGCAGTGGCGTCGCTGTTATGACCCAAAGCGGTTGAGGCGGTGCCGCTAGCCACCGTCTGGTACCCTAGCGATACGGAGGTGAGCGCGCTTGCCTGGCTCGATGCTCCGATGGCTACCGCATTTTCGCCTGTCGACTGGCCGAGGAAGCCGAGGACTACTGAGTTAATGCCCGACGCGATTGACTCGTTTCCCACGGCGGTCGCGCCCACGGCCGTTGCTTGTGTGCGGCCGCCGATGGCAATGGTGCTCGCCGCCGACGCCAGCGCGCTCGCACCGATAGCGGAGGCAGCAAGAGCGGGTGCAGATGTCTGGGCGCCCGGGCCGATCGCCACGCTGACGGTGCCGTTCGCTTGCGTCAGCACGCCCGACACGGGATTTGGTCCACCGATCGCAACTGATCCGTTGCCGCCAGCGGTCGACGAGGTGCCGAGCGTGGTGGAATTGACCCCGCTGGCGGTGGCCCCGTTGCCAACGGCGGTGCCATTGGCGCCGGTGGCGAGTGAATTGACACCCCATTCGGTGAGATTGGCAGAGGCACCGACATTGCATTCGGGCGTACCGTCGGCGGCGGCCGGAGCCGGGTAAGCCAGCCCGACCAAACCAGACGCAATCAGGATCGACGGGCGAATGATTGAAATGGTCATCGAAATTCTCCTCCGAATCATTGGCCGTCGAACAGGAACGGCGATTGAAGAATCGGAAGGAATGGTGATTCCAGGCAATGACTGCGGGCTGACGAATTGCCGACTTTTTGCCGATTTTACCTGCGGGCAGGGCTAGGTTCGATGGGCTGGAAGGAAGCCAATCGAGCGCCAGTAGTCGTCGAGCCCGACATCGCGGGTGATGGCAGTGAAACGTTCGTCACCCCACAGGATTCTCGAACAGGGATAGAATAGAAAATCGGTTGCCATCCGGGTCAGCGGATGGATCCGCTTCGACGCGGACGCTGCAAAGCGGCCACGACGGCGGAAGTACGCGTCGAGCAACTCAAATGCAGTGTCGACCTGGCCTAGGGCGGTGAACAGCCGCATCGCCTGGGGTACATTGAGTATTTCCCGTTGGACGCCTGCCAATAGCGCCTCGCGGACCGACGCCAGGGCGACGGGATCGCGGGAAACCAGCGCTTTGGCGGTGGCATGTCGCGTCGCGATGGCCTGCTCGGCCCGAGACCCGCTCGGGCGCAGAGCTTCGATCTCGGCAAAGGCCACCGCCTGTTCCGGTCGCCCGCCATAGGTCAGCATGATCATCCGCGAGAACCAGATGCCGTGATGACGCGGCCAACGCTCTATCGCGGCGGCGGATTCTGTCTCGGCTTCCTCCAGCCGGCCAGCGCCCCAATAGGCCATCGACAGCAATTGGGTAAGGACAGGCGACAGCGGCTGATTACCCCTGAAATCGGCGTAAATCGCAATTGCGTCATTCCATCGCGCCACCGAAGCATAGAAAAGAGCCAGTTCTCCACTCACCTGCAGCTGGCGGGGATGCCTGCGGAGAGCCCGCTTGAGACCGGCCTCAAATCGCCCCCACTGGCCAAATATGGGTTCGATTGTTGCAAGGGAGCCGACGGCATCCGGCTGATCGGGATCGAGCGCCAGGGCCCGCAACGCGGCGGACCGCGCCTCCGCTACCTGTCGATCGAGATTGCGATCGCCGTCTCCACCCAACATGCCGGCGTGTTGCCGGGCCAGCGCTCCCCATGCATCGGCATAATCGGGATCGGCGCGCACCGCTTGGCGGAAGAAAGCGGTGGCCTGCTCAGCGGTTGCAATCAGTCCCAGCGACCGTGCCTCTACCCCTTTCCGGTACAACGCGGCGGCTTCTGCAGTCGGTTGATGGCCTCGTCTCCACCAACCCACGCCGGCGCTAGCCACGCCGAGCGCAAGGACTCCGCCAATCCATCGTCGGCGGTCAACTACGGCCAAATCGATGGTGGGATCAGGGCGCGGGGGTGGTGTGGTGTCCTCGGCGCTGGCTCCGGCGGTTAGTCGGTAACCGACCCTGGCAATGGTTTCGACCTTAAATGAATTCTGACCGATGCCCGCGCCCAGGGACCGGACACGCGACAAGGCGCGATTGATCGCGTCGTCACCAACGATTCGCCCGCCCGAGCACCAAGAGGTCAATTCGTCGCGGGTGACGATCGAACCATTCGAGCGCGCCAAAGCGACCAGCACCTGCATAACTCGCGGTTCGATCGTCTGCTGGGTCCCGTTTGCAACGACCTGCCGCGTTGATGGGTGTACCGCGAGACGACCGAGCCTGAACGCAGGTTCGTGGGCAAGTTCGACCCTTCCTGGAACCGCCAGCCCGTCGTGCCCGATTGCCCCCATGGCGTCGAAACCCCACCTCCGACCGGGCTTCAAATATGCACGACAAAGTCGGAGCTGCAAAGCAAAATGACCGCATCCGGAGCAGGGCGCCATTCCGATACGGTGCGGCTTTCCGTACGGCTATAGGATCCTCTCCAATTGGGATTCAGAGGGAGATATGTCTAACCCAAACCCAGCGCTGGACAGGCGATCTGCCCAACCCGCTATTCTCAGGAGATTCTTGAAGAGGAATGGAGGCCCGAGCCGGAATCGAACCGGCGTGCGGGGATTTGCAGTCCCCTACGTAACCACTCCGCCATCGGGCCTCGCGGAGCGCGGAAATGGGCGGGTGACCCCCGCTTGTCAACTCGCATCGGGCCTCCTCGACCTTGGTGCCGCGCCCGCTTTTCGACGGGCGGCGGTCAGTTCAGCTTGGCGCAACCGGACGCGGGCGATATGACCGAGCTTGAAACCCAACTGTATTACTGGCATATAACAGTTGAAGCGATCGAGGTTCCATGTCGAATAACGCCCAAGATTTCGAAGCAGCACGACGGATGATGGTGGCCAGCCAGCTCCGTCCGCAGGGCGTGACCGACGGGCGGGTGCTCGGCGCGATGGGCACTGTCCCGCGCGAGGAATTCCTGCCGGTGGACCAGCAGGCGCTGGCGTACGGCGACCGCTCGGTGTCGCTCGCCGATGGCGCCCCGATGATGCCTCCGGCCGAACTCGGCCTGTTGCTCAACCATCTCGCTCCGGTCCCGGGCGAACGGGCCCTGGTGGTCGGCGGGGCGGGGCTTATGCCGCCGCCTTGCTGCGCCACATCGGGCTCGAAGTCGAAAGCACCAGCAACCAGGAGGCGTCAGGCGACGGCTCCTACGACCTGATCCTGGTCGAAGGTGCCATTCAGCAGTTCCCTGATACGCTTGCACAGCGACTTGCCCCGGCGGGCCGCGTCGGGGCGGCGGTCGTCATGGACGGCGTCACCCGCCTTGCCATCGGGCGTGGCGCACGCAATCAGGCTGGCGGGACGTCGATCGGCTTTACCAGTTTCGCCGAAGCGCAGGTCCCCGGCCTGCCCGGTTTCAGCAGCGCCCCGGCGTTCGTTTTCTAACGCATTGGAGATCAAGTGAAGCGTCACCTTCTGACCGGCACGATCATCGCCGCACTCTTCGCCGGACAGGCGTCGGCCGACACGTTGCGTGAGGCGCTCAGCGCTGCCTACCGCACCAACCCGACCCTGACCGGGCAGCGCGAGGCGCTCAAGGTCACCGATTCCTCCGTCGCCATCGCCCGCGCCGCGGGCAGGCCGCAAGTCGCGGCGACGATCGGCGTCAACCGCGACCTTACCAGCAGCGGCTCGCTTCGCCGTCTCGGCAAGGGTCCGTATCTGTCGGGCGGGGTCGATCTCAGCTACCCCTTGTTCAACGGCGGCAGCGTGCGCAATTCCATCACCGCGGCCCGCACTCGCGTCGAGGCCGGTCGGGCGACCCTGCGCGCGGTCGAGGGCGATGTCTTCACCGAAGCGGTCGCCGCTTACATGGACGTGATCCGCGACCGTGCGATCGTCGAACTCAACCAGAACCAGGTCAGGGTGCTGACCACCAACCTCCAGGCCGCCACCGACCGCTTCGAGATCGGCGACGTGACCCGCACCGACGTTGCCCAGTCCGAAGCACGCCTCGCGCTGTCGCAGAGCCGGTTCGAAATCTCGCGCGGTCGTCTGCTCGCAAGCGAGGAAAATTACCGGCGCGTGATTGGCCAGCGGCCTGGCGTCCTCGCCCCGCCCCCGCCCCTTCCACCACTTCCGGCAACCGCCGACGAAGCGGTCCGGATCGCGCTCGTCAATAATCCCGATTTCATTGCCATTACCCGCCAGGCGGAGGCCGCACGGTTCGACGTCCGGGTGGCGCAGGCCGAGCGCCTGCCGACCGTGTCGGGCGTCGCGTCGGGCGATTATGTCAACACACTGGCCGGCGACACCGGCGGGGCACCGCGATCCGGCACCGCGACCAGCGTCGGCGTCCAGGGCCGAATCCCGCTTTACCAGGGCGGGCTTCCCGCGGCGCGCATTGCGCAAAGCCTTGCGCTCGAGGGCCAGACGCTCGAGCAGCGCGTCGCTACCGAGCGTGCGGTAATCGCCACCACCCGATCCGCCTTCGCCGACTATCGCGCGGCGCTCGGTGCGATCGATTCGAACCTGGTTGCGGTCCGGGCCAACGAACTTGCCCTCGAAGGCGCGCGCGCGGAAAACAGCGTCGGCACGCGGACCATCCTTGATGTGCTCGATGCCGAGCAGGAATTGCTCAACTCGCAGGTCCTGCTGGTCACCGCCCGCCGCGATTCGTACGTCGCCGGCTTCCAGCTCCTCAATGCCATGGGCCAGGCCGAAGCCGACGATCTCGGGCTCGAGGGCGGCGCGCTTTACGATCCGCTCGGTAACTACCGCTCGGTTGCCGGCAATTGGAACGACTGGTCGACCCCACGGCGCCACACCCCGGTCGCCACCAGCACCACGACCGCGCAGGAGCAACCGCAGGTCTTGGTTTCACCGCCGCGATAGGCGATAGAGCGGCGATGCAGAGCCCGCGCGAACCATCGATGGAAGACATTCTCGCCTCGATCAAACGGGTGATCGCGGAGGAAAAGGAACTGCGCGCCGCGGTCCCGCCACCGCCGCTCGAATCGCCCGGCGACGACCTTGAGGATGAGGGCGGAGAGGATATCCTCGAACTCGATCATCCGGTCGAGCCCGAGCCCCTGGTCGATACCGGCCCGCCATTGCTCGACGACATCGCCGCCGACTCGACCCGCCTGAAGCTCGAGCAACTGACCGTGGTGGCCGCCGCCGCGCCGCCGCCGCCAGCCGTCAATCCGCTCGAGGAAATGCTGCGCGACATGCTTCGCCCGGCCTTGAAGCAGTGGCTCGACGAACATCTGCCGCGGATCGTCGACGAACATGTCCGCCGCGAGATCAGCCGCATCACGGGCAAGCCGCTCTAGGCTGGCGAACCGGCGGAGCGCTTGCTACGCACTGACCATGAACCGCCTCCTGCTCGCCGCCACCGTCGCGGCCGCCGCCCTCGTTTCCACCCCGTCGCACGCGCGCCCGATGACCGCGACCGACATGCACATGATGCAGCGGATCGGCGCACCTTCGGTTTCGCCCGACGGCCGTACCGCGATCTTCACCTTGTCGACCACCGACCTCGCTGCGAACAAGCGCAACAATGCGCTGATGATGCTCGACCTGACGCGCCCCGGCGCAGCCCCGCGACCGGTTTCCGGGCTGACCAAGGGCGCGCATGACGCGGTGTTCGGGGCGGACGGCGCGATCTGGTATCTCGCCCCTGTCGGCAGCCGCGACCAGCTTCACCGCATGATCCCCGGCGGCAGGCCCGCCGTCCTGTCCGACTTCGGCGCCGACATTTCGGGCTTCAAGGTCAGCGCCGACCGCAGCCGCGTGATCGTCTGGGCCGACACGCGCGATTGCCCTGACCTCGCTTGCGCCGCGACTACTTTCCCCGCCAAGCCCGCCGGATCGGGCCGCGAATATGACCAGATGTTCGTCCGCCACTGGGACACTTGGGTCGAGCCGGGCGTCAAATCGCGGATCTACAGCTTTCCGATCGTCAATGGCCGCCTCGGCCGTGAAGTCCGGGTGACCGGCACGCTGGTCGGCGACACCCCGTCGAAGCCGTTCGGCGGCGGCGAGGAAATCGCCCTCTCCGCCGACGGACGCACAATCTTCTTCGCGCTTCGCGAAGCCGGGCGGATCGAGCCGACCTCGACCAATCTCGATATCTTCATGGCCCCCGCCGATGGCTCGGCGCAGCCGGTCAACCTCACCGCCCCCAATGGCGGCACCGACAATCTTCCGACGCTGTCGCCCGATGGCCGCACCTTGGCCTACGTATCGATGGCGCGCGCCGGCTACGAGGCCGACCGCCAGGTGATCATGCTGCGCGATCTCGCCACGGGGCGGACCCGTGCGCTGACCGGCAATTGGGATCGCTCGGTCAGCTCGCTGGCCTGGTCCAGGGACGGCCGCAGCCTGCTGGCCACCGCCCAGGACGTGATGGAATATCCGGTGTGGCAGATCGACGCTGCCAGCGGGGCGATTGCCCGCCTGACCGGCAACGGAACGTCGGGCAATGTCGTGCCCTTGCCCGGGGGCGGCGCATTGTTCACGCAGAACGATATCCTCAAGCCGGACGATCTGTTCCGCCTCGATAGCCGCGGCCGGCTTGTGCAGCTGACCAACGTCAACCGCGCCTTGCTCGACCAGCTCGACCCCGTCCGGTTCGAGAAATTCGCCTTCAAGGGCGCCAACAACGACCAGGTGTGGGGGATGAAGCTCAAGCCCGCCGCGACGCAGGGCAAGCTCCCGATCGCGTTCGTCGTCCACGGCGGACCTCAGGGCAGCTTCGGCAACGGCTGGTCCTATCGCTGGAACTCGCGCCTGTTCGCCGCACCCGGTTATGCGGTTGTCAGCATCGATTTCCACGGCAGCACGGGTTACGGCCAGGCCTTCACCGACAGCATTCGCAACGACTGGGGCGGCAAGCCGCTCGAGGATCTGAAGCGCGGCCTTGCCTTCGCCACCGCGGCGGATCCCCAGCTCGACGCGAACAACGCCTGTGCGCTCGGTGCCAGCTACGGCGGCTACATGATGAACTGGATCGCCGGCCAGTGGCCCGACCGCTTCAAATGTCTGGTCCAGCACGACGGCGTGTTCGACCAACGCGCCATGGCCTACGAGACGGAGGAACTGTGGTTCACCGAGTGGGAGCATGGCGGGAAGGCCTATTTCGAAGATCCCGCGGCCTATGAACGCTGGAACCCGGTCAACCATGTCGCCAAGTGGAAAACCCCGATGCTGGTGATCACTGGGGAGAAGGATTTCCGAATCCCCTATACCCAAGGGCTGGCCAGTTTCACCGCCCTCCAGCGCCGCGGCATTCCGTCGAAGCTGCTGGTCTTCCCGGACGAGAACCACTGGGTGCTCAAGCCCAAGAATTCGATCCAGTGGTACGACAATGTGTTCGGCTGGATGAACCGCTGGTTGGCGCCGACCGCGCGCTGAGGTTGATGCTGCAGCGCGGCACGGCTAGTCGCAGGCCATGACCGAGCTCGCCAAGACCTTCGACCCCCCCGCAATCGAATCCCGCTGGTACGAGCATTGGGAGTCGAACGGCCTGTTCCGCCCCGACCGGCCGGACGCGGTCCCGTTCACGATCGTCATGCCGCCGCCGAACGTCACCGGCTCGCTCCACATCGGCCACGCGCTCGACAACACGCTGCAGGACATCCTCACCCGCATCGCGCGGATGCAGGGCAAGGACGCCTTGTGGGTGGTGGGCATGGACCATGCCGGGATCGCGACGCAGATGGTGGTCGAACGCCAGCTCGACCTTGAACAGAAGAAACGAACAGACTTCACCCGCGACGAATTCATCGCGCGCGTGTGGGATTGGAAGGCCGAAAGCGGCGGCCAGATCACCAAGCAGCTGCGCCGCCTCGGTGCCTCATGCGACTGGTCGAACGAGCGGTTCACCATGGATCCGGGCTTCTCGAGGGCCGTCACCCACGTGTTCGTCGAGCTTCACAAGCGCGGTCTCGTCTATCGCGACAAAAGGCTGGTCAATTGGGACCCGCATTTCCAGACCGCGATCAGCGACCTCGAAGTCGAGACGCGCGATACCGCCGGCAAATTCTGGACCCTGCGCTACCCGCTGGCTGACGGCTCGGGCTCGATCGAAGTCGCCACCACCCGCCCGGAGACCATGCTTGCCGACATGGCGGTCGCGGTTCACCCGACCGACGAGCGCTATGCCGCTTTCGTCGGGAAGGAGGTCAAGCTTCCGATCACTGGCCGCTTGATCAAGATCGTCGCAGACGAGCATGCCGATCCCGAGCTTGGCTCGGGCGCGGTCAAGGTAACGCCCGGCCACGATTTCAACGATTATGAGGTGGGCAAGCGAGCCGGGTTCAAGCCGGCCGAGATGCTCAACATGTTCGACGGCCAGGCCCGCATCGTCCAGAGCGGCGGCATCCCCGACGTGTTGATCGGCCTCGACCGCTTCGAGGCGCGCAAGGCCGTGGTCGACCTGCTCGATGCCGAAGGCGCCCTGGTCAAGGTCGAGGATCGCCAGATTGCCACCCCATATGGCGACCGTTCCGGCGTAGTGATCGAGCCGTGGCTGACCGACCAATGGTATGTCGACGCCGCGACCCTGGTGAAGCCGGTAATCGAGGCCACGCGCTCGGGCGCAATCAAGATCGTCCCCGAAAGCTGGTCCAAGACCTGGTTCAACTGGCTCGAGAATATCCAGCCCTGGTGCGTCTCCCGCCAATTATGGTGGGGCCACCGCATTCCGGCGTGGTTCGACGATGACGGCAGTATCTTCGTTGCTGAAACCGAGACGGAAGCTCGCGCTCAGGCCGGCGACGAGCGGACGCTTCGGCAGGACCCCGACGTACTCGACACCTGGTTCAGCTCGGCGCTTTGGCCGTTCGCTACGCTCGGTTGGCCCGAGGAAACCAACGACCTCGCGCGTCATTACCCGAACGACGTGCTCATCTCGGGCTTCGACATCCTTTTCTTCTGGGACGCCCGCATGGCGATGCAGGGAATGGAGTTCATGGGCGGTGTGCCGTGGAAAACGCTCTACCTCCATGGTCTGGTCCGCGACGCGCATGGCGCCAAGATGTCAAAGTCCAAGGGCAACACCGTCGACCCGTTGGGCCTGATCGACCGCTACGGCGCCGATGCCCTGCGCTTCACCATGGCGGCGATGGAAAGCCAGGGCCGCGACATCAAGCTCGATGAGAAACGCGTCGAAGGCTATCGCAACTTCGCCACCAAATTATGGAACGCCGCGCGCTTCCTTCAGGGCAATGGGGTCGGCGCGTCGGCCTCGATCAAGGCGCCCGAGGCCACGCTTCCGGTCAACCGCTGGATCATCGGCGAAGTGACGAGCACCCTCGAGGCAATGAACAAGGCCATCGCCGACCTGCGCTTCGACGATATGGCCGACGCCATCTACCACTTCACCTGGGGCACCTTCTGCGACTGGTATGTGGAGCTGGTGAAAGGCCAGTTTTCGTTGGAAGAGGGGGACGATGAGACCCGCGCCGTCGCCGCCTGGGCGTTCGACCAGATCCTCGTCATGCTCCACCCGCTCATGCCGTTCATTACTGAAGAGCTTTGGAACTCCATGGGGGAGCGGCCGTACGAACTGATTGTCGCCAAATGGCCCGAGCCGCAGGCGCTAAGCGATCCGAAGGCGAAAGACGAACTTGACTGGCTTATTGCGCTCGTGACTGAAATTAGATCGGCGCGAACCGACATGAATATTCCACCGGCCGCCAAGAGCGATCTCTGGGTCCTCGCTCAAGAAACAACAGCATCGGGGATGCTCCATTCAAGCGTTCCGGACGATGTTCTCGTGCAACGGTTTGCTAATAATCGAGCCTCATTAGCTCGTTTAGCCCGATTGAATGTGATCACCTTCTTCAACACCGGAATTCAGTTTGACCTAGAAAGCGGTGAGAAACTTGACCGGACGAAGTCTTACAACACAAGCGGCGATCCTGCTTTGAACGTGGTTGTTGGAAAGCAGACCTACCTTCTGCCGTTGCAAGGACTTGTAGATTTTGAAGGTGAAAAGCTTCGCCTTCAGAAGGCAATTGAAGTTGTATCGAAAGATCGCGACGGCCTCGCCGCGCGCCTCGCCAACCCCGCCTTTACCGACCGCGCCAAGCCGGAAGCGGTCGAGAAAGCGCGCGCCGACCATTACGCCCGCGCCGCCGAGGCGGAACGGTTGTCGGCGGCGTTGTCGCGGCTCGGGTAGGACTGCTCCCCGGCGAAGGCCGGGGCCCAGGATGGCGCGGGCGCCATTCACTCGCTTCGCGCCTGGACCCCGGCCTGCGCCGGGGAACTAGAGCCGCGGCGCTGCCACTTCCATCGCGCCCTTGGCGACGCACACCGTCACCGGGGTTTTAGCCGCAATCTCGCCGTCGATTGAAATCTTCTGCCGCGGCCTTGCTTCCAGCCGAAGCGACTGGCCACGCCACTCCGTCACCGTCTGCGCGCGCCCTCTCAATTTGAACAGGGTCGAAAACCAGCTCCACATCAGTCCGACGATGCTCTTTCCGGTCACCGCCTGGATGACGATCTCGCCCGAATCGACCTCCTGGCTTTCGACCAGTTCGACCCCGCCATGGTGGGTGCCGTTGGCGATCCGCGCCTCGGTCGCCCACGCCTTGACCAGGGTTCCGTCGTCGAGCGTGATGCGCAGGCGGAACGGGCGGAAATGGAACGCACTTCGGGCGGCCCAGATCAGGTAACCGACCATTCCCAGGTAGCGCTTGAGCTTGTGCGGCACCGTGTCGGCGATCAAGGGCGACAGGCCGAGCGCCGCCGCATTGACGAAATAATCGCCGTCGATGATGCCAAGGTCGATCCGCCGCCGCCGTCCGTTGGCAATTACGTCGACCGCCGAATCCACGTCGGGCGCCATGCCCATCGTCTTGGCGAAGCTGTTGGCGGTGCCCAGCGGCAGGATCGCGAAGACCGTGTCCTTGCCCACGAAATGGTCGATCGTGCTCGACAGGCTGCCGTCGCCGCCGCCGATGATCACCATCGGGGCCCTCGCCACCGCGTCGATCACGGTCTGGTCCATCTCGCCCGGCTCGTCGACCGCGATCGCGTCGATCAACTCGACTCCTGCCAGTTCGAGCTTGGCGCGCACTTCGTCGAACACGTCGGCGCCGCGGCGGCTCATGGCGTTGACGATCAGGATCGCCTGTTTCGGAAGTGAATCGTTCATTGCTGCCCAATGCATGGCGCGGCTCTTTCTTTCCATCCCTTCCTCGGGCTAGACGGCCGTCATGTCGTCTTTCCCCGCCTGCCGCCTTCGCCGCGGCCGCTCGTCACCGTGGATCCGGTCGATGCTGGCCGAACATCGGCTGCACCCGAGCGACCTCATCTGGCCGTTGTTCATCGCCGATGGGAAAGACCTGGAAGAGCCGATCGGCTCGCTCCCGGGCGTATCCCGCTGGAGCGTCGACCGGCTGGCCGCTGTGGCCCGCGAAGCGCGCGACCTCGGCATTCCGTGCATTGCGCTTTTCCCCAATACGCCCACCACCTTGCGCAGCGACGACGCACGCGAGGCGCTCAACCCCGACAACCTCATCTGCCGAGCCATCCGGACCATCAAGGACGCGGTCCCCGAGGTCGGGATCCTGACCGACGTCGCCCTCGATCCTTACACCAGCCACGGCCACGACGGCCTGCTGTCACATGATGCTCGCAGTGTGACGAATGACCCCACCGTCGCCATGCTGGTCGACCAGGCGTTGGTCCAGGCCGCGGCCGGCGCGGACATCGTCGCCCCCTCGGACATGATGGACGGCCGCGTCGGCGCGATCCGCGGCGCGCTCGAAGCGGACGGCCACTGCGACGTCGCCATCATGGCCTACGCCGCCAAATATGCCTCGGCCTTCTACGGCCCGTTCCGCGACGCGGTCGGTTCGCGCGGGCTGCTCAAGTTCGACAAGCGCACGTACCAGATGGACCCGGCCAATGTCGCCGAGGCCCTGCGCGAAGTCGAACTGGACCTCGCCGAGGGCGCCGACATGGTGATGGTCAAGCCCGGCCTGGCCTACCTCGACGTTCTCGCCCGCGTGAAAGACACATTCGGTGCGCCGACGTTCGCTTATGCAGTGTCCGGCGAATATGCGATGATCGAGGCGGCGGCGGCGGCCGGGGCCGGCGACCGCGACGCCCTGGTGCTCGAGACGCTGATCGCCTTCAAGCGGGCCGGGGCGACCGGCGTCCTGACCTACCACGCCCCGGTCGCCGCACGGCTGATCAATGGCTGAGCGGGTCGCCGAAACAGAGCGATTGATCCTTCGCGATTGGAGGGAGTCCGACCGCGCCGTGTTCCTCGAGCATCTCAACAGCCAGGCGGTGATGCAGTGGCTCGGCGGGGTTCAGAGCGAGGAGACTTATACGTTCGCGTTCGAGCGGCTCGCGGGCTACCAGCGGGATTACCACCACACCTTCTGGATCGTCGAGCGCAAGTCGGATGGCATGGTGCTCGGCTTCTGCGGGCTCAAGCGGGTCAACTCCCAGGGCGCACCCATGCCCGGCGACATGGAAATCGGCTGGCGGCTTCGTCAGGAAGCGTGGGGGATGGGCATCGCCAAGGAGGCCGCCATCGCGTCGCTGGACCTGGCCTTTGGCCGCTTCGCCGCGCCGCACGTGGTGGCGTTGACCGTCATCGGCAATAGCGCGAGCTGGGGCTTGATGGAGCGCCTCGGGATGACCCGCCGCCCCGATCTCGATTATTTCGATCCCAATTATGGGCCGGACCTCAATCCGACGATCGTCTACCGCATCGACGCCGACCAGTGGCCGGCCGCCCGAGCGGCTGCGCTGGCCTAGCGCGCGAGCCGCGTGCCCAACTGATCGATGATCGTGGCCTGGCGATCGGCGATCGTACGAAGTTCTGTTGCAGCCGCCTCGACTGCGGACTGGTCGGAATAGGTCAATCCCGCGCCGCTCTGAATCCGGTTCGCGGCGATCGCGTCGACATCACTCAGTGCTCTGGTGGTCTCTGCTCGTGCGGCCTCCAGGCCTGACAAAGCCTGCTGCGCCACGATCCAACTCTCCGACTGGGATGGGCCTGCGGACTCGACCAGCGCCTGTACCCGGCCGACCTCGGCGTCGAATGTCCGGCCTCCCGCATTTCCCTGCGTCACCAATTGCGACAACTGAGCGGTAAGCGCCGCATCGACCGGGCCAAGCGTCGGCTCCGACGCGATCGGAAGCCGCGGATCGATCGCTTCGGCCGGCCGCCGCGCGAGCGAAGGCTCAACTGCGGACGAGGCAGCACAGGCGGCCAGGCCAAGCGCGAGCAGGGGAACGAAAGCTTTCATCGACGATGGTGTAAGGCGGCCTGCGGCGTCACGCAACGCGCGGCCATTGCTTGCCCGCCGAGGGGTTGCGCGCCTCAGACCTTGCCCCTATGTCGCCCCTGCCGCGCGCCCGTAGCTCAGCTGGATAGAGCATCAGACTACGAATCTGAGGGTCGGACGTTCGAATCGTTCCGGGCGCGCCAATTTCATCTCGATGGGAAGACGGTGGCCTGCGGATGCGCCGCGGGCCGGTCGGGCGCTGCTTCAGGCCGTCATTGCGACGGGAATGCTGGCCTCCGCCCTGCTTGCAAACTCGGTCGCCAGCTTGGCGTGCCAGTCGCGCGCCTGCGCCGTCACTGCGCGTCGGGCCGCCATCCGCTCTTCGGCGGCGCGGCGTTGATAATAGCGCAGGTTCGACTCCATGAACGTCACTCCCCAGGACGGCACGAAGATGCGATGGTTGCCCTAACGGATGGTTAATATCCATATTTTTATTCCGTGATTGAAACGAATTTTCCGGAATCGCTTTGAGAAACGTTCAATCAGGATTATTTTAAGCCGATGAAACCGGTCGCACTCTTCCTCCTGGCCATCTTGATGGCCCTTGTTCCCGCCGCTCCGGCGTTGGGCGGAGTGTCGAGCTTCTCGGTGGTCAATGCGGTCGGGGCCGATATCTCGCAGATCGCCATTCGCCGGGTTGGCAAGGCACAATGGCAAACGCTGCCGGTTTCGGCACCAATCGGAAAAGCTGCGCCCGTTTCGTTCGCCGATCCGGACTGCGCATTCGACCTGCGGGCGACCCTATCGACCGGCGCAACGGTAACCTGGAACGGCGTCAATCTGTGTGACGTGAAGCTCGTGACCTTGCGGCGGAATGCAGCGGGGCTCGTCTGGGTCGATTACGACTGATTCGGCGGCGCGGTGCCACCCGCGCGGGTGTTCGAACGGGCAGTCCAGCGGCCTGGTCCGCTTTCACTGAATCAAGCAATTTGGCACCAGCGATGAAGACCACCCCGGTGCATACTACGGCGAGCATCACGCCGGCATTCCCGGGATAAACATCCATGTAGTGGCGGCCGCGTTCGATCGCTCCGACGGCGATTGCGTAGGTAACCAGAAACGCTTCGAAGCGGGTCTTGATGGTGAACAGCCGGGCAATACGCTTTAACATCGTCATGGTTAAGCAAACGTCGTGCCATTACCGGAGTTCCGCCAAAAAACCGTTAACACTAGGGCATAAGTGTTAACGGATCCGACTCTCCAGCTGGTCCAGTTCCAAGACGTCGAGCAACGATGAACGCGCCTGCTCCACGGTTCCGACCAGCGACGGACGTTGCAAATCGCCCGGAGCGATTTCCTCCGGCCAGGATCGGGAAATCGTTGCTGCAATCCGGTCGAGCTTGGCCTTGTCCACGAGGAATCTCGGGTCGACCAGCTCCGGATCGCACGCCACCCGCAGGCGCAGGCAGGCGGGGCCGCCGCCGTTGGCCATCGACTGGCGCACGTCGACCACCTCGACCCGCCGGATCGCTCCGTTCGACTGCAGGTGGCGATCGATCCAGGCCCACACCGAGGGCGTCTCGCGCGCTTCCTCCGGAACGATCAAGGTGGTCGCGCCGTCGGGCGTCGTCACCAGCTGCGCGTTGAACAGATAGGATCGGATCGCGTCGGCCAAGGGCACCTCATTATCGGGCACCTCGACTATCTCCACATCCGGCATCAACCGACCGACCGCGGCCAACGTACCGTCGCGGTCGGCAAATGCCCGCGCATGAGCGAACAGCACGCGTTCATTGGCCACGGCGACCACGTCATTGTGGAATGCGCCCGCCGCAATCGCTTCCTCGGACTGCTCGACGAACAGCGTTCGCGCGGGATCGAGCCGATGCCGGCGCGCGATCGCCTTCGAGGCTTCGATATGCTGGCGGGCAGGGAAGGGGCCGCCGGTCCGGCCATAGACGAACAGTTCGATCCCGGGCTCGCCGTGCCGGGCGCTGAGCCGCATGTGGTTGGCCGCTCCCTCGTCGCCGAATGCCGGCGGGACCGGCCCGTGCACGGCAAATGCGGGGTTGGAAAAGGCCACTTCGAGTTGGGCCAGGGTCGCATGCCATTCGTGGCTGCGGTGGGGCATGGTGCGCAGGTTCGCGACCGTCAGATGGCAGCGGCCATCGGCCGTGTCCGGGGACGGGCTGACGGTCGCGGCATTGGCCGCCCACATGGCCGACGCGCTCATTGCATTGGCCGCGATGTCGGGCTCGGCGCCGGAAATGTCGGTGCCAAGGTCGGCCAGCCACGGGTGCGCGGGCCGAGGTTGCGGGACGAACAACCCCTGGGCCAGCCCCAGCGCGAGGTTGGCACGCATCTTCTCGATGCCCTGCAATGCCGCTGCGCGTGGCTGCGAGACCTCGCCGCGATGCGTGGTCGAGGCGAGATTACCAAGACTCAAGCCCGCATAATTGTGGCTGGGGCCGATGATCCCGTCGAAATTGATTTCGCGGATCGGCATCAGCGACGGGTGGCCAGCACGTTGTCGCCATGCTCGACGCGCAGCTTCTCCGCCGTCCGTTCGTCGAAATAGATGCAATCGTCGTCGCCGCGCTGGACCTGCCCGTAGGACGCGACAAAGCCCCCCAGGCGTCCGCTCGCAAGCAGCATCGTTTCGGTCTTCGCGCCAGCCTCCGGCAGCCCGCCATAGTGGAGCCATTCCGACTGCTGGATGGTCCTGATCTTGTCGGTCGCCGCGGTGACCGTCGGGCCGCCGTCGAAAATGTCGATGTAGCAATCGAAATCGAAGCCTTCGCTTTCCAGCATGCGCAGCGCAGCGCGTCCGGTCGGATGCGGCTGGCCCATGACCGATCTGGCGCTGTCCGGCAGCATGGCGACATAGATCGACGTCTTGGGCATCAGGTCGGCGATGAACTGGGTTCCATGGACCGCGTTGAACTCGTCGGCTTCGGGAAAGCTCATTCCGAAAAAGCGCCCGGCCAGCGCGTCCCAGAAGGGCGAATGCCCGGCCTGGTCCATCACCCCGCGAAGCTCGGCCAGGACACGCGACCCGAACCGAGGCCGGTGCTGCTTGATGAACAGATAGCGCGACCGGGCGAGCAGCATGCCCAATCCGCCGGCGCGCTCGTGCGGATGGAGGAACAGCCCACCGACTTCGGACGATCCCTCGAGGTCGGTGCACAGCGACAGCGTCTGGTTGCGAAAAATGCGCCCCAGCGCTTCGCTTTTCTGCGTGAGCGTGGAGATTCGATAGCTGTAGAACGGGACGTCGTTGCCGACCTTGCCGAACACCTGGCAGGTGCCGCGAATTGCCCCCGTCTCGACATTTTCGAGCACGAACAGGAACAGATCGTCGTCCTGATTCTCACCCTCGCGTTCGAAGCCCTGCTGGGAGCGGGCCAGCTTTGCCTCGAGCGTTCCCTTGTCGGCCGGCAAGTTGGTGAAACCGCCGCCAGTGAGCTTGCTCAGCTCATACAGCGCGGGAAGATCGCCAGCCGCCGCCGCGCGGATCCGGAAGCTCATCGGCCGCGCTCCGCCGCCAGGCGAAGAATGGTCAGCGCCGACAGGGCCGCGCGCTCGCTCAGGCTCTCGACGATCAGAAATTCCTCCATCGAATGAATGCTTCCCCCGCGCGCGCCCATCGTGTCGATCACGGGGACGCCGCACGCGGCGATATTATTGCCGTCGCACACCCCGCCGGTCGACTTCCAGCCGATCGACTGGCCAAGATCGGACCCGGCCTTTTGCACTATCCCGAACAACGCTTCGAGCTCGGGCGTCATCGGCTTGGGGGGGCGCGCAAAATGACCATGAACGTCAATCGCGACATCATGCGACGCCGCGACCTCGATCACCATGGTATTCATCAGGGCCTGGGCCCGCACCTGGTCGTCCAGCGTCGAAGGCCGCAGATTGACCCGGAGGATGGCGAGGTCGGGGACGACATTATTGGGACTGCCGCCATCGATTTTGGCTGGATTGATCGACAGGCCAGGGCCGACTGCGGCCTTCAGCCGCAGAGCCAGATCCGCCGCGGCGAGCAGCGCGTTCCGACCATCCTCCGGGTTCCGCCCCGCATGGGCCGATTTGCCCCGCACCGCGAAGCTGAAATTGCCGCTGCCGGGCCGCGCGCCCGCCAGCGTCCCGTCGGGCAATGCCGAAGGCTCGAAAGTCAGCGCAGCACTCTTGCCGCAGGCGGCCTGCCTCAGCAAATCGGCCGATGCCAGCGACCCCACTTCCTCGTCCGAATTAAGAACCACTTCATAGCCGATCCCGCTTGCCGCCGGGCTCGCCTCGATCGCCCGCAGCCCCGCCAGCATGATTGCGATCCCGCTCTTCATGTCGGCCACCCCTGGCCCGCCGAGCGTCGTGGCGTCGAGCCAGGTTAGCGTCTGGAACGGGTGATCGACGCCGAACACCGTGTCCATGTGGCCGGTCAGCAGGATCTGCAACGGCGCCTCCGGACGTACCGCCAGATGAAGATGCTGGCCATGCGGCAAATCGTATCGCCGCCCAGTTGCATCGACCGCATCGACCGGTGCCGGATCGACCAACCGCAATTCCCCCGGAAGTACGGCAAAGGCATCGGCGATCATCCGCGCCACCCGCTCCAGGCCCGGCAGGTTGCGCGACCCCGAATTGGCCGCCGCCCATGCCTCGACTTGCGCCAGCATGGTGCCTTGCGCGGCCATGGCCCCCGCGACGCAGTCGCGCTCTAATGATGTAAGCCCCGTCATCGACCCGTTGCCTAGCGCGGGAAAGGGCTCAAAGCCACTCCCCGAAGCCGGCGATGATCGCCCGGTACATGTCGCGCTTGAACGGCACGATCAGGTCGGGAAGCTCGTGCGGCGCAACCCATTTCCACGCATTGAACTCGGGGTCCTTGGTGGCGATATCGACATCGTCGTCGTTGCCGAGGAAGCGCATCAGGAACCAGTCCTGATCCTGGCCCAGCCACTTGCCCTTCCACAATTTCCCCGCAAGCTCGGGTGGCAAATCGTAGCGCAGCCGCTGAGGATGCGCCGCGATCCGCTCGACAAGGTGCGGCGCGATGCCGGTTTCCTCCTCCAGCTCGCGAAATGCGGTGTCGAGCGGGTCCTCACCCTTGTCGATCCCGCCCTGCGGCATCTGCCAGGCTTCGTCTGTATTATCGATCCGCTTGCCGACCCACACCTTGCCCTCGGCGTTGATCAGCATCACGCCGACGCCGCGGCGATATTTCTTGTCGTCGGTCATGGTGGTGCGGCTTAGCCAATGCGAAGCCGGGCCGCCAGCATGCGCGTCAATCGATCCGCGCGCTGAGATCTTTGGAATAAGTCCGCAGCCCGTCGACATTTTGCAGCTGGGTCGCGATCAGCGCCCCATGCCAGTTCAATTCGCCTACTAACTCAGGCCGGGCGCGGAGCGCGGCGGCTGTGCGCGCCGCCTCGGCCGAAGGTAGGACAAGGCCGCAGGTGGGTGGGAGCTCAAGCGTCCCGTCGGCATGCTGGATGTCGCCGCAGCGCGCCCGGATCGCGTCTTGCTGCGCGTCTGGGATGACCTTGCGCACTTCTTCGCGATAGCGCGACATGGCTGCGCTGAGGTCGACCAGATCATAATCGAAGGCCATCAGGTTGCGCAGGTTCTGCCGTAGCGGCAGATCGTCGATGTTGCGCAGATTATTGGCACCGAAAATATCCGCCCAAACCGAACTGTTGGTTCCGACCCCGTTGATCTGGCTGGCCTGATAAGCGGCGATAACGAATTCATTGTCGCTGACCGTCGGGTCGCTCCGCCACCCGGCCAGCGCGCGGGTCGCGTAGCGGCCAGTGACCGCGTAATAAGCGTCCATGCTATCGAGGTCGATCAGCATCTCCCCCCAGTTCGGTATCGAGCGCCGACAGCAGGCGCCCGGTCTCCTGCCGCTCGACCCGCTCGAGGTTCCAGTTGGCGGCAAGGATGCCGAGATAGACGCCGAGCACAAGCAGCACGAACTCGATTGCGATCGCAGTCCAGTTCTGAGTGCGCAGGTTCGCGGTCAGGCGGCGCAGGATCAAACGCGGTGCCCCCGTTTTCCAAGCAGCAGTCTGAGCGCCTCGCACAGACGCTCGACATCGCGGTGCGCCGACGGGACGAGTCGCCGCATCGTGGCGAAGCCGTGGATATTGCCGTGCGCCTCGAGGTAGCTGGTTTCGATTCCCTCGACGGTCAATGCTGCGGCCAGTGCTCGCCCCTGGTCGCGCAGCGGGTCAATGCTGGCCGTAATGATCGCGGTTGGCGGCAAGCCGGCATACCCGCGCAAATGGGTTTCGTGCCGCCAGTCGCCCAGTGCCGGAGCATAATGTCCGTCGAACCAGTCCATCAGCGGTCGTGTCAGAAAGAAACCCTCGGCAAAGTCGGCGCCGCTGCCTTCGTGCGCGACCGGCCCGGTGACCGGGTAGATCAGTCCCATCGCCGCGACCGGCGCGTCCGCGGGCTCGTCGCGCAGATCGATCGACGCAAGCAGCGCAAGGTTAGCGCCGGCACTGTCGCCCATCACCACCAGCCGCTCCGCCTGCCGTCCGATTTCTCCCGAATTCGCCGCAAGCCAGCGCGCCGCAGCGATTGCGTCCTCCGGTCCGGCGGGGAAGGGGTGCTCGGGCGCCAGGCGATAATCCCCCGACACCACGGGAAGCCCCAGCATCCATGACAGATCGGCGCACAGCGGCGCGTGGCTGTCGAGGTCGCCGATGACGAACCCACCGCCATGATAATAGACGATCAGGTCGCCCGTCTCGCGCTCGCCCACGCAATCGAACAATCGCGCGCCGATCGGCCCTGCAGGCCCCGGGATGGCGAAGTCGCGAACCACCGGCAGGTCGCTCTGATCGACCTCCATCAAGGCCCGCGCGGCCTTGCTCCCGGCGCGTGCTTCGGGGGCGTCCAGCTGGTTCATCGGTGGCCGCGGCGATGCTTCGATCATGGCGAGCAATGCGGCGACGTCGGTGCGGACGAACGGCTTGGTCATTGCTCATAGTGGCAAATTGATGCGAGCGCGCCAAGCGGCATGACAAACACTAGCGAAGCCACCGCCACGGTCGTAAGAGCGAATGAACGCCATTTCACGTTCTCGAAGGACTCGTATGACCCAGTCGGCAACCCACCTGCTGACCCCAGAGGAAGCCACGGCGCATCCACCGCTCGAGGCGATGGTGGTGCGGTTCGCCGGCGACAGCGGCGACGGCATGCAGCTCACCGGCGGGCAGTTCACTTTGTCCACCGCGCTTGCCGGCAACGACCTCTCGACCTTCCCCGATTTCCCGGCTGAAATCCGCGCTCCCCCAGGGGACGACCTTCGGAGTCTCGGCCTTCCAGATCAACTTCGGCTCGACCGCGATCGACACCGCCGGCGACCAGCCCGACGTGCTGGTCGCGATGAACCCGGCCGCGCTCAAGACCAACGTCAAGTCGCTCCGCGACGGCGGCCTGATCATCGCCGACGAGGGCGAATTCTCTCCGCGCAACCTGACCAAGGCCGGCTACGAGTCCAACCCGCTCGAGGATGACAGCCTGGTCCGCTGGCAATTGGTCAAATTCAACATCTCCCAGCTGACGCTCGACGCGGTCAAGCCGTTCGGGCTGGGCAACAAGGAAGCCCTGCGCTGCAAGAACATGTGGACGCTCGGCCTCGCTTTGTGGATGTTCGACCGCGACCGCGCGCCAATCACCGAGTGGCTCAAGGCCAAGTTCGCCAAGGCGCCCGAACTGGCCGAAGCCAATATCGCCGCCCTCAATGCCGGCCACGCCTATGGCGAAACGGTCGAGATCGGCGGCCAGGTTCGCCAGCACCACATTGCCGCAGCCCCCGCCGAGCCCGGCCTCTACCGCACCGTCACCGGCGCCGAGTCGCTCTCGGTCGGCCTTGTCGCCGGCGCGCAACTGGCCGGCCTCAAGATGTTCTTCGGCGGCTATCCGATCACCCCGGCGTCGGCCATCCTCCACCATCTCAGCCGCCTCAAGGAATATGGCATCACCACCTTCCAGGCGGAGGACGAGATTGCCGCCATCTGCGCCGCCATCGGTGCCTCCTATGCGGGCCAGCTCGGCGTGACCTCGTCGTCGGGTCCCGGGATCGCGCTTAAGGGCGAGGCGATGGGCCTGGCGGTGATGACCGAAATGCCGCTGGTGATCGTCAATTCGCAGCGCGGCGGCCCCTCGACCGGCCTTCCGACCAAGACCGAGCAGAGCGACCTTTACCAGGCGGTCTACGGCCGCAATGGCGACGCGCCGATCCCGGTCATTGCCGCGCGCTCGCCAGCCGACGCATTCGATTGCGCCATCGAGGCGGTGCGCATCGCCACCCGATACATGACCCCGGTGCTGCTGCTGACCGACGGCTACATCGCCAATGCCGCGGAGCCGTGGAAGGTGCCGGACATGGCCGATTACGCGCCGTTCCCGGTGACCTTCGCGCCGCCACAGGACCCGGGCACGCCGGTTCTCCCGTACAGCCGAAACGACGAACTCGCCCGTCCGTGGATCCGGCCCGGCACGGCAGGCATGGAACATCGCATCGGCGGCATCGAAAAAGCGCCGGGGTCGGGCAACATCGATTATTCGGCCGAGGCGCATGCCGAAATGACCCGCGTGCGGATGGCCAAGGTCGCCGGGATCGCCGGATCCATCCCCGACCAGGCGGTCAGCCTGGGCAATGCGTCGGGCAAGCTTGCGATCGTCGGCTGGGGCTCGACCTACGGCCCGATCCACCAGGCGGTGCGCCGGGCCCGGGCGGCGGGCAAGGACGTCAGCCACATCCACATCCGCCACATCGCGCCAATGCCCAAAAATATGTCTGTCCTACTCAGGGGCTTTGAGCATATCCTCGTCCCGGAGCTGAACACCGGCCAGTTGAAGACCGTGTTGCGCGATCAATTTCTGGTCGATGCGCGGCCGTTGAACAAGGTCAGCGGCCAGCCGTTCACCATTGCCGAAATCAAGGCGGCAATCGACGGCGTGCTGGGTGGGGACAAATAAAAATGATGCCCGACACTGCGACCATTGGGACCATTCGGATCAAGCGATGAAGCCGATCAACGCCTTTCCCTACATCGCGATGCTGGTCATCGTCGTCCTGCTCATCCTCATGTTCGGCGGATTTTTTCAATGAACGAAGTAACCAGTATACCGACCACCACCGCCAAGGATTGGGCCAGCGACCAGGAAGTGCGCTGGTGCCCGGGCTGTGGCGATTACGCCGTTCTGAAGGCGGTCCAGCGGACCATGCCCGACCTCGGAGGCGCACGCGAAAAAACCGTGTTCGTTTCGGGCATCGGCTGCTCCAGCCGCTTTCCCTATTACATGGCCAGCTACGGCTTCCACACCATTCACGGCCGCGCCTGCGCGGTGGCGACCGGCGTCAAGCTCGCCAATCCCGAGCTCGACGTGTGGATCATCACCGGCGACGGCGATGCGCTGTCGATCGGCGGCAATCACACGATGCATCTGCTGCGCCGCAATCTCGACTGCCAGCTCCTGCTGTTCAACAACGAGATTTACGGCCTGACCAAGGGGCAATATTCGCCGACTTCGCGGATCGGCACGCGCTCACCGTCCACCCCGTTCGGATCGGTCGATCGCCCCGCCAGCCCGTGCGCGTTCGCACTCGGCTCGGGCGCTCGGTTCGTCGCGCGTGGGATCGACGTCCACAAGAGCCTGCCCGACGTGTTGAAGGCCGCCCATGCCCATCGCGGCGCAAGCTTCGTCGAGATCTTCCAGAATTGCGTGGTCTATAACGACGACGTCTTCGCCGCTTTCACCGACCGCTCGGTGGCAGCTGACAAGCAGTTATGGCTGAAAGCGGGCGAGCGCATGCTGTTCGCCGGCGGGGCCAAGGGCATCGCCCTCGATGTCGCAAACCTGACGCTGAAGGTGGTCGACGGCGACAGCCCCGAGGTCATTACGCACGACCCCAGGAACCGCAGCGTCGCGCATATGCTGGTCGAAATGCCTGAAGTTGGATTCCCGGTCGCTTTGGGCGTGATCTATGACGATCCCCGGCCGACCTTCGACAGCGCGGTGATCGAGCAGAACTCTGCAATCGCCAAGGGCAAGACCGCCGACCTCCAGTCGCTCGTCGCCAAGGGCCAGACCTGGCAGGTCGAAAAGGAGCCGCATTCGCTTTGAGCAAGATCTGTTTCACGCCAAGGCGCCAAGACGCAAAGAAGGGTGATGCTTAGCGTTGACGAGCTCGCCTCGATCACGGTCGATTGCGGTTTTCACATTCATAATGAGCTCGGCCCCGGCGTGCTCGAGTCGGTCTATGAAGTCGTGCTTGCTCAAGGCCTGATCGATCGAGGCTTGAATGTTGTCAGGCAACAGCCGGTGACCATCACTTTCAGAGAGATGGTGATAGCGGATGCGTTTAGAGCCGACCTCGTTTTCGACGATCGCTTGATCGTGGAAATTATGTCGGTTGAGAAAATCCACCCGGTGCATTCGAAGCAATTGCTGACCTATCTGCGATTGACCAAGCAGCCCCTGGGGCTGCTTATGAATTTTGGCTGCGCTACCTTTCGCGAAGGCGTGAAAAGGGTCGCCAACGGGCACGAAGACCTTGGCGACTTTGCGTCTTGGCGTGAAAAATAATGGATAATTTCACTCACAGTCTCGCCGGCTGGGCGCTCGGCCAGGCCGGCCTCAAGAACAAGTCACGCAAGGGCCTCGCCGCGCTGATTCTCGGCGCCAACATGCCCGATATCGACGTCTTCTTCGGCTGGGTTCCCTGGGCGCCGCTGGCGATGCATCGCGGCTTCACCCATGGGCTGGTCGGCGGCGTGCTGGTGATGCCGCCCTTGTTGGCAGGCTTGCTGTGGCTGCTCGACCGATGGCAAGTGAAGCGCGGCGCGACCTTCAAAAGCGGACTGGAAATGCATGTCGGCTGGTTGCTGGCGCTTTGCTACATCGGCGCAATCACCCATCCGTTGCTCGACCTGCAAACCACCTATTCGGTGCAACTGCTCTCGCCATTCAGCAATGACTGGTATCACGCCGACAGCCTGTTCATCATCGATGTCTGGCTGTGGACCCTGATCGCCGGATCAATCGCCTGGTCGCGCTGGCGCGAGCGCCGCGGGCAGCAATGGCAGCGACCGGTGCAGGGGGCGATTGCAGTGGCACTGGTCTATGTCTCGTTCAATCTCGGTCTCAGCCGGACGGCGACGGAGGCGGTGCAGCGGCGAGCCCCCGCCGCGACGGCAATCTTTGCCTCGCCGCCGCCAGTCTGGTTCTGGCAACGGACGATGAGCTGGCGCGAAGGCCGCTCGGTCGGCCGCGCCGAATTCAGGCCGTTCAACGGTGGACTGCTGCCCAGCCAGCCACTTCAGCCCGATGGAATGGACGACCCGCTCGTGCACGCTGCAATGGCGCGCGACCGGTCGATGCGCCAATTCCTCGGCTGGTCGATCCTGCCGGTCGCAAGCATCGAGCGCGGGCGCTGTGAGGCGCGGGTGACGATCGGCGACGCGCGCTATGGCCAGGCCGGATCGCGCAGCTCCCGCCTGTCGCGAGAAACGCTGGTGCCGCTGCCGGGACCCGGCTGTTGACGGAACCGACCATTCTCTGGCTGCGTCGCGATCTGCGGCTGGCCGATCAGGCGGCGCTAGTCGCCGCTGCGGCCGAAGGGCCGGTAGTCCCGGTCTATATCTTGGACGATGAAACGCCCCGGCATCGCCGGATGGGCGCGGCCTCGCGCTGGTGGCTTCATCACAGCCTTGCCGCGCTTGGGACCGCGCTGGAGGCGAAGGGTTCGCGGTTGCTTCTCCGGCGCGGACGGTCGGACGATGTCTTGGCCGAGCTGGCGGGGGAAGTGGGAGCAAGCAGGGTCCATGCGCTGCGCCATTACGAGCCGTGGTGGCGCAATGCTGAGCATGCGGTGGCGGCGCGGCTCGACCTTGTCCTGCACGACGGCAATTACCTCGTCCCGCCGGGCAGCGTCACCAACGGCGGCGGCCAGCCGTACAAGATCTTCACCCCATTCTGGCGCGCCCTTCGCGAGCGGCTGCCACCGCCCGATCCGCTCCCTCCGCCCGACCGCATCGATCCGCCCGACGCATGGCCATCAACCGACGCGCTTGGCGACTGGCGCCTGCTCCCCAGCAAGCCAGACTGGGCAGCGGGTTTCCGCGAGGAATGGACGCCCGGCGAAGCCGGCGCTGCCGGTCGCCTCGAGGACTTTGCCGCCATCGCCTTGCACTATGAAGGTCAGCGCAATCTGCCATCGGTCGAAGGCAGTGCGCGTCTCTCGCCGCATCTTCATTTCGGCGAAATATCACCGGCCACCATCTGGCACCGGATCGCCGATGCGGGCGGCTCGGTCGAGACCTTCCTGGGCGAGCTTGGCTGGCGCGATTATGCCCAGAACGTCATTTTCCAGCTTCCCGAACATGGTCATGTCGGTGGCCGGCCGCAGCTCGATGCCTTGGCCTGGCGCGATGCCCCCGACGATGTCGCAGCCTGGAGGACGGGCCGGACCGGCTACCCGATCGTGGACGCGGGGATGCGCCAGTTGTGGACGTCGGGGTGGATGCACAACCGGGTGCGGATGATCGCGGCGAGCTTCCTGGTGAAGCATCTGCTGATCGACTGGCGGGTCGGCGAGCAATGGTTCTGGGATACGCTGGTCGACGCCGATTACGGCTCGAACTCGACCAACTGGCAGTGGATTGCGGGGAGCGGCATCGACGCCAACATGTTCAGCCGGATCATGGCGCCATTGGTCCAGTCGGAAAAGTTCGATGCTGCCGGCTACGTCCGCCGCTGGGTGCCGGAATTGGCCGATTTCAGCGATGCGGAGATCCACGACCCGCCGGACGGCCGGCGCGGGGCTTACCCGCCCAAGATCATCGGCCACCGCGAGGCCCGCGAGCGCGCACTCGCTGCGCTTGCCTTGACCAGGCAGGGGTAGGATAGTCGGCCGATGGCGTCGCGTGGATCACATCTTGTCCGGGCGGACCGCGCCTTTGCCACTGGCGCCGGGGTGTTCGGCCGGATCGCGGCACCCGCCTTTGCGCGCCTTCTCGACCGGCTAGACGAGCGGCTGGAACTGGGCGGGATCGAGGCGACGCTGCCCGACGGATCGCAGCGCCGCATCGGCTTCCACAAGGAAGGACCAGTGGCCGTGGTCCGGCTACATAGCTGGATGCCGTTGGTGCGCGTCGCAACCTCCGGATCGGTCGGTTGGTACAAGGCCTGGGCTGCCGGCGAATGGTCGTCGCCCGACCCGGTGCCGTTATTCGCCTTGTTCATGGCCAATGCGGTGGCGTTGGGCGACGCCGCACGCGCCAAGGGGCCGATGCGCTGGATCAACGCGCTCGCGCACCGGATGCGCGACAACGGCCCGGCCCGAGCGCGTCGCAATATCGCCGCACATTACGACCTCGGCAATGATTTCTACGCCGCTTGGCTCGACCCGAGCATGACATATTCCGCGGCGCGCTTCGCCCCTGGCGACGATCTGGAGGCAGCCCAGCATCGCAAGATCGCACTGCTGCTCGACCGGCTCGACCTGAAGCCCGGCGACCGCTTGCTTGAGATCGGCTGCGGTTGGGGCGCGCTGGCGATCGAGGCTGCGAGGCGGGGCGTGACAGTGGTCGGACTGACCCTCTCCGCCGAACAGAAATCCTGGGCCGAAGCGCGGATCGCCGAAGCCGGGCTCGGCGACCTCGTCGAAATCCGCCTGCAGGATTACCGGCAGGTCTCCGAGACATTCGATGCCATAGCCTCGATCGAGATGGTCGAAGCAGTGGGCGAGCGCTGGTGGCCGGCCTATCTCGATTGCATCGCGCGCAACCTCAAGCCCGGCGGCAAGGCGGCGCTCCAGTTCATCAGCATCGACCACCGCTTGTTCGACGCTTATTCGAGCAGCGCCGATTTCATCCAGGCTTACATCTTCCCGGGTGGCATGCTGCTCAACGAGCCGCGATTCCAGGCACTTGCGGGAAATCGTGGCCTCGGCTGGAGCGACCGAGACGGCTTCGGTCTCGATTACGCCGAAACGCTGCGCATATGGTGCTCGCAGTATGACCGCGCCCTTCGCGACGGCCGGCTGTCCGGCTTCGACGAAGCGTTCCACAAATTGTGGCGCTATTATCTGATGTATTGCGAAGGCGGTTTTCGCGGCCGCGGAATCGACGTCGCGCAGGTAACCCTCAGTCGATCCTGACCCGGCTTCCCGTCGGCAGATCGCCCTGCAAATGGGCTAGCACCGCCGCCGCGACGACTTCCGGCCCCTTCAGCGTCTCGGGCTCTTCGCCGGGGAAAGCCAGTTGCCGCATCCTCGTCCGCGTTGCGCCCGGATCGACAATCTGGACCCGTAGCTTGCCGGCATGCGCGGTTTCATCCGCATAAGCGCCGAGCAAGGTCTCGAACGCCGCCTTCGACGCGCCATAGCCGCCCCAAAAGGCGCGCGGCTCGCTGCCGACCGACGAAGTTATGCCGATGACGTCGGCTCTGGGCGATCGACGCAGCAACGGATCGAATGCCGCAATCAGCGCTTGATTGGCGTGGACGTTGAGAGCGAACAGGCGGACAAGTTCCTTGGCGTCGAGATGCTCGACCGGGCTCAAGCTGCCGAGCATCGCCGCGTTCAGCACCAGGATGTCGAGCGTGCCCCAGCGCTCGGCCACAGCTTCCGCCAGCTTCTTGACGTGCTCCGTTTCGGTAAGATCCATCGGCGCAATCGTTGCATTGCCACCGGCGGCATGGATGCGATCCTCGACTTCTTCGAGCGAATGCGTGTTGCGTGCAGTCAGGATGGCATGGGCGCCACCGGCAGCAAGCGCCTCGGCGATTGCGGCGCCGATGCCACGACTGGCGCCGGTTACGAGCGCAAGCTTGCCGTGGAACGGCTTCGTGTCGGTCATTGTCGTCCTCTTAGCGGCTAGCGACGAGCGACAGGGGCTTGGCTTTGCCGTCGCTGTCATAATCCGTCAGCCTGGTCGGATAGTCCCCGGTGAAGCAGGCATCGCACCGCTGCGGGCTGGCGCCGTCGCGGACATCGCCGAGCGCGCGATAAAGACCATCGATCGAGACGAAGGCGAGGCTGTCGGCATTGATGTATTGGGTCATCTTCTCGACGTCCATTTGCGCCGCGAGCAGTTTCGAGCGCTCGGGCGTGTCGACGCCGTAGAAGCAGCTGTGCTTGGTCGGCGGCGAGGCAATCCGCATGTGGACCTCCACCGCGCCGGCGTCGCGCATCATCTGGACGATCTTGAGCGAGGTCGTCCCGCGCACGATACTGTCGTCGACCAGCACGATCTTCTTGCCGCGGATAAGTGCGGAATTGGCGTTGTGCTTGAGCTTGACGCCAAGGTGACGGACGTCCTGACTGGGCTGGATAAAGGTTCGACCGACGTAGTGTGAGCGGATGATGCCAAGTTCGAACGGGATTCCACTTGCCTGGCTGAAGCCGAGTGCGGCGGGAACGCCGGAGTCGGGGACCGGAACAACATAGTCGGCGACGACAGGCGATTCGCGCGAGAGCTCGGCACCGATGTTCTTGCGCACCTCATAAACGGACTGACCGTCGGCGATGCTGTCGGGGCGGGAGAAATAGACGTGCTCGAAGATGCACGGGCGGGGGCTCGCCGGGGCGAAGGGACGGAAGGAGCGGATACCCTTCTCGTTGACGATGATCACCTCGCCCGGCTCGACATCGCGCAGGTAGGTGGCACCGATCACATCGAGCGCCACGCTTTCCGAGGCGAAGATCGTGGCTTCGCCGAGCTTGCCCATGACCAAAGGACGAATCCCGAGCGGGTCGCGACACGCCACGAGACCCTCGGGAGTCAGGCAGAGGAGGGAATAGGCGCCTTCGACCTGCTTCAATGCATCGGTCAGCCGGTCCATTGGCGACGAGAAGGACGAGGTGGCGACTAGATGGATGATGACTTCGGTGTCGCTGGTCGACTGGAAGATCGAGCCGCGATGGATCAACGCCGAGCGAAGCGTCATCGCGTTGGAGAGGTTGCCGTTGTGCGCGATCGCAAATCCGCCAGAGGCGAGTTCGGCGAACAATGGCTGGATGTTGCGCAACGCCGTCTCGCCCGTGGTCGAGTAGCGGACGTGACCAATGCCGACGTGGCCCGACAGGTTGCGAATGACGTCGTCGCGGTCGAAATTGCCGGCGACGTGGCCCATGGCCCGGTGAGCCCGGTAGTGCTGGCCGTCGAAGCTGACGATGCCGGCGGCTTCCTGCCCGCGGTGCTGCAGTGCGTGGAGTCCGAGCGCGACGAAGCTCGAGGCATTGTCGGCGCCCCAGATTCCGAACACGCCGCATTCCTCGCGGAGCTTGTCGTCGTCGAAGGGATTGGTGGTCATCATGATCGCGAATCCCGCTAAGTCACACTGCGAGCATCATATAGGATGGGGTAGGGTGTTTGTCGCCCCCCAAGGGATAATTGACCTTTACGGAAAGGTAAGATACTCTCCGTTTCATGCTTGCAACAAAGGTCCATTTCTCGATCGGCGAATTGTGCGACGAATTCGGTGTCACGGCCCGCGCGCTGCGCTTTTACGAGGACGAAGCGCTGATTTCGCCCGAGCGGCGCGGCACCACCCGGCTCTATTCGGAGCGGGACCGGGCCCGGCTGGCGTGGATCCTGCGCGGTAAACGGGTCGGCCTCAGCCTGGCCGACATCAAGGAATTGCTCGATCTTTACGACCTCGGCGACGGGCGCAAGACGCAGCGTCTCAAGACCATCGAGCGCTGCCAGGCGCAGGCCGACAAGCTGATCCAGCAGCGGATCGACATCGACGCGACCGTGACCGAGCTGACCCAATTCATCGCGCTGGTAAAGGCGCAGGACCAGGAGACTTAAATGCCCGTCTATTCCGCCCCCGTCCGCGATACACAGTACGTCCTCGAACATATCGTCGAGCTCGGCAAATATGATAATCTGCCCACGTTCACCAATGCATCGAGCGACATCGTCGAAGCGATCCTGACCGAAGGCGGACGCTTCGCGAGCGAGGTGCTGGCACCATTGAACCGCATCGGCGATGAGGAAGGCTGCACCCGCCACGACGATGGATCGGTTTCCACCCCGACCGGCTTCAAGGATGCCTACAAGCAGTTCTGCGAGGGCGGCTGGACCACCCTCAGCGCGCCCGAGGAATATGGCGGGCAGGGTCTGCCGCAGGTGCTTGCGAGCGCGGTCAGCGAATATGTGCTGTCGGCCAACCAGGCGTTCGAAATGTACCACGGGCTGACGGCCGGGGCGATCGCGTCGCTGCTGGTGAAGGGCACCGACGAGCAGAAGGCGATGTACGTGCCGAAGATGGTGGCCGGCGCCTGGACCGGCACCATGAACCTGACCGAGCCGCATTGCGGGACCGATCTCGGCCTGATCAAGACCAAGGCCGAACCGAACGACGACGGCAGCTATGAGATTACCGGAACCAAGATTTTCATCTCCTCGGGCGAGCATGACCTGGCCGAGAACATCATCCACCTGGTGCTCGCCAAGATTGCCGGAGCGCCCGACAATGTGAAGGGCATCAGCCTGTTCGTCGTGCCCAAGTTCCTCGTCAATGAGGATGGCAGCGTTGGCGAGCGCAACCCGGTCAGCTGCGGATCGATCGAGCACAAGATGGGAATTCACGGCAATTCCACTTGCGTGATGAATTACGACGGCGCGCGTGGCTGGCTGGTCGGCGAGCCGGAGAAGGGTCTCGCGGCGATGTTCATCATGATGAACGCGGCCCGCCTTGGTGTCGGCATGCAGGGCCTGGCGATGGGCGAAGTCGCCTATCAGAATGCGGTGATGTACGCCAAGGATCGTAAGCAAGGACGCGCGCTGAAGCCCGAAGACCGGGACATGAAAGCCAAGGCCGACAATCTGTTCGTCCATCCCGACGTCCGGCGCATGCTGATGGAGGGCAAGGTGTTCAACGAGGCGGCGCGGGCGCTGATCCTGTGGGGATCGCTGCAGGTCGATTTGTCGCGCAAGGCCCAGACCGAGGAAGAGCGAACTGCCGCCGACGATCTGATCTCGGTGCTTACCCCAGTGATCAAGGGTTATCTCACCGATCGCGGCTTCGAGACCGCGGTCAACGCGCAGCAGGTATTCGGCGGCCACGGCTACATCCGCGAATGGGGCATGGAGCAATTCGTCCGCGATGCCCGGATCGCCCAGATCTACGAAGGCACGAACGGGGTTCAGGCAATGGATCTGGTCGGGCGCAAGCTGGCCAAGGACGGCGGGCGAGGGGTGCGCGCCTTCTTCGACGTGGTTACCCGCGACATCGCCGATGCGAAGGCCGCGGGCGATCCCGCCGGGATTGCCGAGCCGCTCGAGGCTGCGGTCCAGCATCTGCAGGCGGCGACGATGTGGCTTGCCCAGAACGGCATGGCCGACCCCAACAATGCAGGGGCCGGAGCCTATGCCTATATGCAGTTGATGGGGCTCGTCAGCCTGGGGTGGATGTGGCTCAAGATGTCCACCGTGTCGGGCCGTCTGAAGGATCAGGCCGGGGAAGACAGGAGCTTCCACGAGACCAAGATCATCACCGCGCGCTATTTCGCCCAGCGCGAGCTGGTGGCAGCATCGACGCTGCGT
>CAAAJI010000537.1:4305-31593 GCA_900642245.1 Fragilaria radians | reverse complement strand
ATATTTGTTTTATTATAATGATTATGACTTGATTTTACTATTCCTGTACACAGATATAAAACTCTTTTCTCTCACTGTGGACATCTCTGCGTTACGAGGTAAAATTTTTTCCATGTATAACTTTTTCTATGTACAGTTAAACCAGCTTTCAGCACAAAGGCTTAACGGTTAGCGACAAACATTAAGGCAAAGCCACGTATTCTATTGAATTAGGAGATGTCATTATCATCCTTTACATTAGCTTATCGCGCATTTCATACAATTCGGCTAAACTGTACTTTATCAGGGGAGAAGATTCGTCATCTTTGGAAATTAACTCCATGCGTTTTCTGTGTTCCACGAGAGTATGCATTTGCTTTGTTGTCCAAATTCGAATCGGGATGTTCCAGAAGTAAAAATCGTTTGCTTGTCTTAGCCATTCCCTAATGAACCCCTTTGGTGGACCATGGTAAATGACTTTTGGCTTGGGTTGTCCAAAGACTTTAAAGACACCTTTCCTTACGCACGGAAGCTCCACATCCATACCACAATGAAAGTACTTTGCTCCACGTTTTGAAGTGCTAAGAAGCGTTGGTGGCAGAGAAGGAACTCCATCATTGCTATTATGGAATTTCACCATTCGCAATTTGCCAGCATTTTCTTGATGACGAATGGCATCTGCAAATTTATAGCCGGCTATGTAGGGAGCACCAAAGACGACAACTTCGATCGCACCATTTTTGGTAAATCTTTCCTCGGTTGAAGCATACAGACAGAATACAGTCGTCAAGGCTGCTCCCAAACTATGCCCCGTAATCGTAAGCGTCACCCCTTCACCAACAATGTTGCAGTAGTGTGCCACTTTGGATGCAATCTCGTCATACTTCGTAGTATTTGTATCTTTTCGAACTCGAAAAAGATATCGATGAAATCCACCATGAAGCCGAATATTCTTTGGTCTATTCGGGTAATCCTCCTTGATGGGATTGCTCGTTGCCGTTTCCTTGGAATCAAATGCATGAGCCCAATCAGATAAAGTGTAGGCGCCACGAAAAGCAAGAAGGACCTTTTTCTGTTCTCTATTGATGCAAATAGCATAAGTGCATTCATAAGTCGTATGCCAATCACTTAGCCAAACCATCTCCGCTTTACTTTCCACCAAAACTCTAGATATTGAACCTTCCCGGAAAAAGTGTTTCATGAAGCCTAACTGCTTCTTATTCCGTGTTTCAATGGCCCGTTCAAGGAGCTTCAACAATTCACCTTGGCTGTAGCACCCAGTATCTCCTACTGTAGTATTGAGCATCAGCGATTGAAGCGCTACTAGACTTTGAATCACTGCCTGTCCTCTAGTGGGCGCCGCGAGTCCGGGTATGGGCTGATTGAAGACTTTTAAGTCTTTAAACGATTTGCCATGTAACATAGCAGGCCGGGGAAAAAAAGATTCACTTTCATCATCATTTTCTTCGACGATGGGAGAAAAATGCGAACGCCTTGAGTATTCTATTTCTACCTTTTGTTCAAAATTCATGGGATATTCTGACTTCTTGACTCTGTGTTTGTCTGAAGCGATATCCTTGCCAATCATGTCACAGTAGCACTGTAGCAAAGCTGGCAAACCCGAAGCTCTTTCAACATCTTCTCTACCGAATCTAAAAATTTTGTGTTTGAGATCGGAACTATCAATGAGGGGGGAATGTCCATTTTTGTTGGAAGCCTCTTCGGCATCACGTGAAATCTCTAACATGAGGACCGCCATAATATGGGCAGCTGTGACACCCCGAGTTTCGTTGTATTCGTTAAAGCCTGCAAAGTCCATTGAGGAGTGCCTCGGTGATTTGTCACTATCAATACATAAAAATTCATACTTTGTTCGGATTCGTCCTGTTGCGCTCAAGATTCGTAGGTCTGCGAGCATGAATATTAGCATTGCATGTGCCATGGTTTCCTCGCTAAGCTCCCACACTGACATCTTCTTCTTGGTGTTATTTTCTTTTAATTCTGCATCTGAGTTCTCCATGTTTGGCTTTCGAGAATATTCTATCCGTGTTATGTGCGTTCCAATGAACGAATATGTCGTGTTTTTTTTGTCGTTCTTTTTTATTATGTTACGTTTCACAAATTTCTCATTTCCTAGTGAGCAATGCAGAGCACACGCCAAACGGATATTTACCGTCATTTATTTTTCATCTAAATAAGAACCTAATGCAAGCCTCTAGTGATAGGGACTGACCTTCAGCTTAGACTAAACTAGAAAAAGTGCTTAAATAAGCTCTTGAACAATGTGATCTCAAAGAAATCCAAAAATTCCAGATACTGTAGAATATCAATAGTCATTTTCCAATGCGTCAAAAAACATAAACTAATTCATAACCACAACCTTTGTGGGCATGCAGGAAAAACAAATGTATGTCAATTTTCTCAAACTATAGCAGTCCTGTTGACTTAGTATGAAAAAAAGCAAAAGCAATTGTCATGTGGATTTGTGCTGATGAAGTCATAAATCTGAAACATGAAGCAAAAATAATATGCGTTTTAATCTATGCACCATGTTAATCATCAGAGAGAATTTTAATGGGTCATAATTTGACTGATGCCGTTCACGAAAAGGCTGGCGCTGTTGCTGTACCCTCATGTATGCTTGCTGTCAAGAAGTTACTTCCAAACTTTGAAATTTGTATAGCAATTAAGCCAAAAATTCCTTATCTCTTTCTCATTAAATAAAATGAGGAAATCTAGGGTATTTTCATTGTATTCGAGTTCAATAATCATAGTTTCTAAACTATGGTCATAAGTGAACGAATAGCTTTGCCCCAAATAGGTGTACTTAAACATGAAAAGACTTCAAGTTTGATATGGGTCTACTTGAGTAGCTATTGTTGCTCAATCTGAATCTTGGACAATAACTCTTGGGAAGTATTTCAAGGGGATAAATGATCGCTATTATTGGAACTAGGTAAATGTTAATGTATTCATAAATTCGACATTCATTATTATCAGACTCAAACACAAGAAGTATGTTTTCATTTCATTTTCCTTGCCACAATCGAAGATTTACATGAGCGTCAATGGAAACATCAGCAAGAGAGGCAAAGTGAACATCATCAACGCAATGTTATCATGCGTTAGTGTGTACAGTCCCACGAAGGAATTTATCCATGACAATAAGATTATGAATCGAGCTGAAAATTTGTGAATTGCCCTAAAAAGTGAAATCAAATAATCAATCAACGTTAGCAACAGAGAGCAGAGTAGTAAGGTTGATACATATATAATTCTAGCCCGCAACAAATTTTTCAACATACCGAATATTCTTGTTGGTCTTATCGATCCCAAAGTCAGGATGCAATACAATGCCCCCAACTAATCCCAATCCTAGACAACTCAATAGAAGAGCCAATCCAGCTTTGCCATGACTAGATTTGAAATGCTGTGCACCATTGTTTTCTTTATTCAAATAAATTGCATACATTCCACCTATAGAACAAAAGACACCGATCCAGCTGAGGATTCCATGGATCTTGGTTTAAGTGAATTGTCGCATGAATAAAGTGATTTAGAGGTTTTCATCCAATCGATATCAAGCAATATAAAATTGTATTCGATCATATCTAGATTCTCTTCTCACCTTGGTATTCGTATAACCTCCAATCTTCTTGATGATTGCAGCTGATCCAAGGCATCCCACCATCCCCACCATCATGAGGAATGGATGCCACTATCATTTTTTGATAAAGGATGTCAAAATGGTGAATTTGAATTGTAAGACGGGCACAAAATAAAGTCTTGATACACGTACCGAAAAGAGTCTCCAACCCGCTCCTGATGGTTGTGTTCCAGCCAAATATCCACCCACTACAGAGTATATCACAAGAATACTAGCCATCGCAGCGGACTCGCCTTTCGACATTTTGCCAGGCTGTTTGTTGCAGTAGTTATCATCGAAATTTAAAAATGACATTGGAATGAATGAGATGGATACATAATATATCATAGCATGAAAAGGATCTAAAGAGTTCTTACCGTATATTTTAGTGATCCTGGAGTTACCATCTTGGAACGACCTTCAGCAGAGAATCGATAAAATGTTAACGGAGTGTTGCGATTTTTTTCTCCAACGGTACATGAAAGATCAAGATCGAAGAACTTCTACATAGAAATTTGCCTACGTTCCAAAAAATATGATGCTCTACAGTTAACTCGTCAAGTCATCCATTTACACGCATTGCTAAGGATTCCACCATCCCCAAAAGGAGAGGAGCTAGTAGAGGAGGAAGCATGTATGATGAATACATACATGATGCTACAAATTAAAAAAATTATCTAGATAATAAAGGATAATGTAAGAGCATTTAGTCGAAACACTTATTGGATTCTGTTTTTAACTTCTCTTTGATGGTGAAGGAAATTGTATTATTTCAATGCTTGTCATCGAAAGGAATCAATGAATACCTCAAATTACTCGAAAAGCAGCCACTTCTTGATGCTGTCCTTCTGCCACTAATTTCAAGATTATGACATATCGGATTACCAGACATACGATCCAAAATATATAAATTTAAAAAGAAACTTGCTAAATTGATTATTGATAGTCAATAAATATCAAAAGATATAGAAAATGAGGGACTGCTATGTTACTGAAAGGTGGGGCGTATTATGTGGTTCCATTGCTTGCACTTCATGATGAATATTGAGTAATAGTTTGAATACCACTTACCAGAGTTAAAGAGTTGAACTGGTTGCCTTTTTTCTCGGAAGATGGACGACTATTGTATGTGCCAACTCATCATATCTTCTTTATGATTTTAACTGCATCAAATTCGTAGAGGCAATCTTTCTTATCATTTAGGGATGACTAAAAGATCAAGATCAAGAAAAGAATGAAATATCTGAAATCCACGTGTTCATGCATCCTATTGTCAATGATTTGGTCTAGGATGTTATGAAAATAAAATCTACATTACTCAATAAGATTGCTATAATAGTAGTGTGGAGTCTTGTTGTATCAAGGACACAATCAATAAGAAAAGATCATTAGGAACAACTGGTTGGCTAACAAAAGCTGAAATTTGTATTCTGGGTTTGCGGTATTTTTATGGTAATAAAACTAGCCTGAGACATTATGCCGAGCGCCTCGCTGTATTACCAGTACTGATGCTTCAGTGTCTCTCAGTTTGGACCTATAGTGCTCCTTTACTATAAACAATCTCTTTTTTTTGAAGTAACCATTGCCCACAGACTAATATTGTGCAAAAAATGATTTAAGGAATTAAGGGGCTAAGAAAATAATAGAGTAGGTTGGAGGCTTCTCACCATGATTGAAATTCCGATTTATCATCAAAGATACTAACTTATCTCTCATTTGTAAAATGTCGGCCTCCTCAAAGGTAAACTCCCAAGAGAATTCGCTTTAGCATTTCTATCCCTTTTCTTCAAAGCCTTTGCTGAAAGTCCGTTGCTTCTCATAACTGCTTAATTGTTGGTGCCGTATAAGTTTGGATAGTATCAAAGTCATTTGGCAAGCGCATAAACGTAATTATTTTCCTTAGCTTTGCCAATATTTTCGCAGCCATTCAATATCTCTGCTCAACTGGACTTAGAATGTTTTTGGGTCACATTTATATACATTTTTTCCTGGCCCTTTGCGCAATGACTTCCTTTTTGACCATATCTTCAACAAAAGGAACCCCCTTTTTTGTTGCCTCTATCTTTACCAAACAGAGCATTTTCTGCTTGGTTTCTTTCTTTTTTCATTCTTATAAAATTAGTTCCCAGTTTGTCCTTCACTCTCTCCAGAATGGCCACTTTATTCTCCAGGTTGTCCTAAAAAATACAAGTATTTTCATATTCTTCTGGCAGCTGGGTTCCGAATTTGTCCTTTACTCTCTCCAAAATAGCTCTCCATGCCATTCTCAAAAAATACCAGTATATTTCAATACGCCTCTGGTAGATAATGAAGGATATGGACAAACTGGATTCACAAAAGGGCCAAAGACCATATCTTGCCAATCGCAATAATCATATGAAACAGTCCAATGAGCTAAGTAATAGTGATTCTAGGAGAGAAATCGTCCGAATCAGCGAGGAATTTCTGAATGTGGTTGCATCTTGTAACTTTTAGTCTTGAGTTGATCCTTCAAAGGTGATAATAATGATGAGAGGGAATTCAATTAAAATTCCCATAAAGGAGAAAACACATGAAAAGCCCCCAAGTGTGTTGTCAACAAATTTCCTGCTGTGCTGTATACTAGAACGAAAGTCAACAACTACAGTATCCCGGTATTGTTTCCTCAACCATCCTTTCATGTTGTTGCTGCAAACGTATGCACTACACTTGAAATCTCCATATCGCTACTGTATGCTTCTTAGCAATATTGAAAAGCGCATGGAACTTCTCCTGAACCCACTAACCACAAGTATCTCAACAAAACTGGAAAATACTTAATCTCCAGATTGATGGATCTCTTCATTCCGGGCGTTCAACTACCTTGAACAAGAGCGCTTGTATCCGAAAATGACGAAACAAGGGAAACTTCACTTATATCACGGATCTATGACTGACTACTATTAGTCAAGAAATGTGGCAAAAATACGTAACCATAGTGAATCATAATACTTAATCATTTATTTCTTACATTACTGAATGATGGGCACATTAATTCCTTGTGTTCTCATCAACTGGGCTTCACCTCATGACCTGATTCACATAAGTCATCGTATTCAGCTTTATTGCTGGACAAAGGTTGCATTTGATTGGTCCCTTGATGTCCATGATATGGGAACTCTATACACCAAAATGATGTATCCAGTTATGCTCTTTCTGTTGCCTTTGTCCGTTCACGGAACGAAATTGAGGGTATTATGTTGATATAGATTCTACAACAAGGTATAAAAGGTAATCCCTCTTGAAATATTCTTTTGGCTGCCCACGAGAACAGAAGGGACCCTATTTTCCCTCTAAACGTTCATTACAAGCTTTGATACAACCAAGGCCATCGTCTGAGAATGTGTGGCAAGGCTTAATGTCACTTTGTGGACTTTCTAATCCTTTTCTCCCATTCCCCATATCCTCATTTGATTGTCCATGGTTAATGATCAATTGCATTATTCCATTGTTTTTTTTTCCTTCACTTCTTTTGACCAAAAGATCTTCCATGCACTAAGCTCATAGGCAAAGTGTCAGTGGGACTTTTCAACTAGTTACTGGCTTACAGTGCCAGTCACTGCTTGAGGCTAAAGTCAAATTTTATGAAACGATTCTCTGTTGTCAATCCTACCCGGGACTAACAAGTAAGTATGCTCACTTCCTTAGCAGTGCACAGTAGACAAAGGTAAATCACAAGAGAGTAAAATCCCAAAAAATATCGGCAACAACACAAGGAAAATGTTACTTTTCGGTCTTTTCATCATCCTTCTAGTTCTCAATGTACATGGGAAACGATCCACTGCAAATCCAAATGCAAGTGATGAGGCATCTCAACTTCTCGAATTTCTTTTTGATCTACGAGGAAGTAAAAAGGTTTTATTAGGCCAAAACCTCGGTCACGGCAATGGAATTCTGGGTCTCTATTCGGATTACGTCGAAAAGCTCAATGAAGTTGTTGGAAAAAGGATTGGTTTCATCGGTGGAGACTACGGTCTGGATCCAAATCAAAACACTGGTGCCCTATCCGAATTATTCGTGGGTTTTTCAAATAGTGGAGGAATAATAATGTTATCTTGGTATGTCAATAATCCATGGACAGGTGGATCTTCATGGGAAACGAATATGAATGAAGACTTATGGGAGTTACTTGATACATCCAAGTGCAACGACGCTTGTCAAGCGTATCGACAGTACAAGTCTAAACTCGCTGAAGACTTGGCACCGCTTCGGGATGCAAACGTTCCAGTCCTATTCAGGCCATTCCATGAAATGAATGGGAATTGGCTTTGGTGGTCACAGAAAACTTGGAAGGGTCACGAAGAAGCTTTTATCGCTTTGTGGCGTGATTTGTTTAATTATCTGATCACCGAAAAGTCCATGAATAATCTCCTTTGGGTGTATTCTGTTGGTGGAACCTGGGAACAAACCTTGACAAATTACTTCCCTGGACTTGATTATGTAGATGTTGTTGGCAT
This sequence comes from Fragilaria radians, assembly GCA_900642245.1. Taxonomy (NCBI): domain Eukaryota; phylum Bacillariophyta; class Fragilariophyceae; order Fragilariales; family Fragilariaceae; genus Fragilaria; species Fragilaria radians. The sequence goes on along the minus strand of CAAAJI010000537.1, from coordinate 23,493 downwards.
TAACGTTTTTGATGATAACGCCGCAACTCCTTTTGTCGAAAGAGATTATGATGATCTCAAGTCTCTTGGAGACTTTCCAATGGGCTTAACGACTTTCGGACCAACCCTAGAAACCGCTTATGGCGGTCAATATGATTATCGACGCCTGCTACAGTCCCTTGATTCTAATTGGCCTGGTTTTTGCTTCTCCTTTGCCTGGAATAATTGGGAGGACGAGGAGGGCAAAGAATTTAAACTTAACTTTTCAAGCAACCAATTTTTGTGGGAAACGTTTGTTAGTCCAAATATTGTCACACTGGAAGAGATTCGTCGAGGAATCAAACCACGATATGATACCTCAAATTTAAGAGCTACTGATGCCACTCGCAGGCTTTTTTTCTATTTGATTTCTCTCAAAGATGAAAACAAGGTTCTTATCGGCCAAAATTTGGGATACCGATCCCAAATCGTACAAGGATATGACTCCTATGTGATAAAGCTGCAATCTCAGACTGGAAAATGGCCAGGTATGATTGGTGGTGATTATGGTCTCGGAAGTGACAGCGATATAGCCTCAACAAGCCGTATTTTTATTGATTACTACAAAAAGGGTGGAATCATTACACTTTCATGGGCCATGGAAAATCCTTGGACTGATCAGGGTCCATGGGACACGACAAAAAACGAGAAGCTAAGTGAACTAACTGATTATAGACAATGTAATGCCGCTTGCCAAACATGGAGCAAGGCAAAATTACAAGTCGCTCAGGCATTACGCCCTCTGAAGGATGCCGATGTTCCAGTGCTCTGGCGTCCTTTTACTGATATGAATGCCGAATGGTATTGGTGGGGCCACAAGTCAGTAAAAGATCACAGACAATCTTTCATCGCTTTGTGGAAGGATTTATATCACTTCCTTACTTTTCGGATGGGATTTAATAATTTGTTGTGGGTGTATTCCGTTGCCAGCACGCAAGATGCTTTGATTTCCGAGTATTATCCCGGACCAGAATTTGTTGATGTTGTAGGAATCAATATTTTCGATCAGAGTGTGAACTCTTATTTTTCTGAGAGGGATTACAATATTCTTAAAAGTCTTGGAAACCATCCCATGGGTTTAACTGAGTTTGCGCCCGTCTCGAATGGAAAATACGACTACGGACAATTCATCGACAAATTGGAAAGCACTTGGTCTGACTTTTCTTTTGCTTTGATTTGGAATAACTATGAGGAAAACGGCTCAGAGGTGAAAAATGCCTTGGTCTCGAACCAAAAGTCCAAAGATCTCTTATCAAGCACTAAAGTTATTACTCTCGATGAGGTGAAGATGAATACGTCAATTGAACCTCGTCCTATCGCCCCTCAGCCAACTTCAGTAAGTTCATAAAAAAGCTACTTTCCTATAGGATACACCACACCTCATCAATTTTCTGTTGCAAAAGGCACCAAGGCTCCCACAGCCAATAGCAACGTCTCGGCCAACGAATTCACCTGTAGGAAGTGGAGAATTCCGAATCAAGAATCGTTGGACTGGGAACTATCTAACACTAAGTATGGATAATCAAGGAGCTTCTACTGTACTCCAGCCACTCAACAAGTCATGGCTATCACAAGTTTGGTACTTGCAAGGAGCAGGAGATACAAGTTTCCCCTTGCATCAACGATTACGCTGTAAATGGGGTGGAACTATGTATTTGAATGCCATTGAGGAGAGAAATAATGCTGCTGTTGTCGGTTGGGACCTAAACGATGGTTGGTGGAGCATGCGTTGGTCGTTAAATGTTGTTGAGAATAATATTTATTGGATAGTGAATATGTGGAGTAATCGATGCCTAGCTGCTGGACAAGATCCAAATGCTCCAAATGAATGGATTATGGTCGAAGTTTATGATTGTAATGAAAGCTGGTGGAGTCAGCAATGGATATTCGAGGCGGCTTAGACATTTGCATGTTTTTATTAATTTTTTATTCTAGGAAATGTATATTGTGTTAATTTGAAGAAAGATATAATGTTGATTATCAATAAGAACTGAAGGATTTTAGTACACTTTATTCATAATGGCGAGGGATTGCGTAAGGAAAAACCACAGCAATAGCGCGAATGAGGCAGCATAAAAGGATATGTCAGAGTTGTGCTCATATGACGTGAGCTACATGGGACCTCAAAGCGTTTCATGAAGAGCACGTTAGGATATTGCAATTTCGGTTTTCAGTTATTTTTGTGCAAGTACTTCTTGTTATGATATTACTCACATCTTAAGCATTCAAATTTATCTTGGATTTTTTTTGAAGATCCAAGGATGCATCAAGCCAAATAATGTCAGTTAGAATAGGGACAGCTTTAGCCACTGGAAAGATTCATTAAACAAAGGGAAATGTTTTCATCACTACTATCATGTCTAACAGGAGCTTTTCTCACAAGATTCTGGAGTGACTCATGGGTTACTTTGACTAACCAGTGGAAAAGACTAGGTAAAATGTTGAAAGAGAAGTGTCTTGCCTATGGCAATATCAATCTTCTGAAAGTTCTAGATATAAAACAGAGTAATAAAGCATTTGTTCACACGAATTACCTTACTCATGCTTTAGAGGCCATGGATAACAAATAGCCATGAGTATGGATATCACACACTTTAATGGTACTGGATCAAGTGATGTACCTATGCATTAAGTGAAAACACATATCACAATTGACTTATATTGCCTGTCTCAACTTTTATTGCGAAGAATAAAGAGTTTTGATCAAATAAAACTTCCATCACAAATTTAGGCATGTCTGGTGCTGATAAAATAAAGATGCTAATCAGAAGTTAAATTTCAAACTTACATTAGTTACATTGAGGAGATAATGACAGATTACAAACATCAATAGAGGAAAAGCAGGGGTTGAAAGTCAAACTCAATTTGATGGGGTAAGATATATATTTTTCCTTGTAAAACCATGTCTGAAACCTAGGTATAGTCAATGCTAGGAATAGTCAAATCTTGGCTTTGAGATCATTGACACTTTCTTGTATTTACAATGTCTTGACCATGTCATCTAATAGCTTCCATGATGGAGTGGCAGCTCCATCATATCCTTCCGTCAGAAGTTATTGGTATACAAGACTCTTGTTGATTTTTGTTTGATTCTCAGTAAATATAGATAACAATCAATCAAGTTGGGGAACCCATTTTCGTACCAAAATTAAATGATTACTTTGCATTAGTTTTGGTGATTTTGTAAAAACGATACAATAAAAAAGATTTTGCCCACACCCACATTTGATGTTGACAATTGGTTCCTCCATGAATCGATTGTGCATACCTCGATTTCGCTTTCCATTCTCTGCTTTAATTGCTCTACATTCAACATCAAGTTTTTATTATGCTTCCTCCTTTTCCTTTCAAGTTACAAGAACGAAAATCCGAGCCTCGATTGACACGCGAGAGGTATCTCCACATCAACGAGCCATCGCTGGGAGAACGGGGAGACTAATGACAACAAAGTCACCCTCATCATCGTCGACAACATCCTTACAACAGGGAAGTATGAATAATTCCCAATTAGACCATTTACATGACAATATCAACAACAACAACGACAAAGAATATTATGAACAAATTCATCGGTTGACGCGTGATTGGTTGGATAGGATTGTGATTGGTTGGAATTTATGTCCCTTTGCCGATCGACCCAATCGAGAAAAGAATTTGGAAATGTACCTGGTTCGGGGACAAGATGAAGAAGATATTATGAATCTCATTTTGAATGTTTGTCAATATCAACATTTGAATCCTGGGACATCACTTATTATTGCTCCCGATTATCATCCTGATAGTTTCGTTGACTTTCTTTCACTTTGTACAACAATGGAAGAAGATATCCTACCACAATATCCTGATTTACAGCAAAGCATACAGATTGCACCCTTCCATCCATTGTTCGAATTTGCAGATTCCAATGGAGTTGACGTATGGACCAATCGATCACCCTATCCAATTTTTCATATCCTTAGAGAAGAGGATGTGTCCAAGGCAGTCGAAAAGCTTCAAGGCGATGCCTCCAAAGTTTGGGGACGAAATGTTAAGCTGCTTCGTGATTTGGAAGTTGCATTGGGTGGTCCTGAGGAGTTGGAACGAGTAGTGCGAAATAGCAATCACGACAAGAAAGATATTGTACGGAATGTATTGAAACAAAATCGGTCGAGTGCGCAAGTGAAGGAACCATAACATAAAACCTATTTACTATTTTGTTAATTTTTTCTTACATTCACTGAGTATCGCCATATTGTGAGCAAATGTATGTTACTGCTTGATGCTTGTAGGAACAACAAATAGTCTTTGCCACAACGATGGTTCAATCCAATTATAGGCCGAATCACTCAAAAACCGATTCGCTGTCTCATGCAATTCATCTAAACAGATTTTGTCTTGTTTCGAAAGATATTTCAGTAATTCCAACTTGGGCATATCCGAGTGCTTTTTCACTGCATGGGAAATGTCAAATAGTGATTTTAAGTACGTCAGCTGTGTGTGCAGACTTCGTTCACTCACTAGGACACGTAATTTGCCAGTGCATCCGCGAGCGAGGCAACAGCCCAACACAGAAATTTGACGTGTTACCAATCCACATGATGGGTCATCACAGACAGTGGTACCTGTGTAATACTCTTGCATACAACGATGAACAAGCTGATTTATTGAATTAGAGATACTTGCCAAGCACTCCATGGCAGAGGGGAAACCCCAAAAATGAGGTTTAGGACAATCACGATTGCTACATTGCAACCCACATGTCAAGAGGCCTGCTTGGTTAGTGTAAAATACACCTGGAAAGCTTGCAGTCTCGTCACATGCTTGACAACGAATCTGTAATTTTTGAACTCCTTTGAAACGTTCTTCATCTGGTAAATACGAGGCAGGAGTGTAGTCTACCAATTCTTCATCGTCGATTTCTAATCTGGATTGAAGAGACTGACTGTACTTCTTTGCCTCAAGACCAAGTTTGGTTGCCAGGAGAGTTTGTGAGGTACCATCAATTGGCTCACAAAGACGAGAAATGGGAGGAAGAATTTGTTGAGTTAGGTACCATTCCACATCTGGCTTTAAAATTCCATCTGAGCGTCGAATTTCATCGGGGTGGCGAGCGCGTTCAACAGGAGATAAATTGCTGCCTTTCTGTTCTTCCAAAGGCTCGCAAATAATGTATGGGATGTGGTCTCCAGTATTCACAGGTAGGTTATTTTTTAGCATATGCTTTGCTACTTGTACGTGAGGTTGAGATTTGGCGTCAGGATAGTCGTTGGGATGCTTGCTAAGTCCTCGTGTGATAACAAACTTTTCCAAAGGAATGACTCCGCTTCGCATTTTCTCTGCCAATGTTTCCAAATGATCATGAATGTTCTTCACTACCACTTCTTTGTCCTCTCCTGATAAAATTTGATCCAAAACATAACGACCGGAGTCCTTTGATTGGATGCACCAATCGCGACGAACAAGATCGAGACCTTTCGTCTCTTTTCCAAAGACAAGCTTGCCTTCGGGACCAAACTCTGCAGTAACTGCCGCGTACTTCTTCTTTTTAAGTAGAAGCATTGCGCGGAAAGTTCCATCGATTTCCAACTCCAATGTTTTGTATAGCTTGTTTACTTCTTGTTTCACTTTTTCACCGAGCTGAAGAACTTTCGTGAACTCAGTGGGGTCAGTTATCCGGGTATTTATCATAATGGAATCTGTGTCTCCATATATCACATCCAATCCGACTACGTTGGTGGCAATGTCTACTGTTCTTTGAAGTGTTTCACGTCCCATCGCAGTGACCAGGGCAGCAATTGGCTGGGCAAAGAATCTAGAATTCGAGAAACCAAGACAACCATACATAGAGTTCGCAGTTAGCTTTATTGCTGTCTGACGAATGTTGAGCTAAGAGACATATACGGTATGAGTGCAAGTAATAGGCTGTACAATAGACAAAAGATGTTTCATACTCACTTCTTCTTTGATATCTGGATTCTTTTCTGTCTTCATCAGCTTCTTGACATTTCGTCGACGCTCAACCAAGTTTCTAATTACGCGTGGTAAAACTCCGCAATCCACAGAATCGTCAGGAATTGGGGGCAATGCATTATCTCCCCCTCCGACATAATTTGCCCAGTTCATCGTTGTAAAGCATAGATTGTATTCCTGGATGATGGACGGATAAAGTGAATTAAAATCAAGAAGAAGAATAAATGAATCATAGTATCCCTTCTTCGGTTCCAAAACCAAACCACCAGAATACTTAGCCTTCTCTGTTTTTGAGGGATTTTTTTCCTTCTTGGATCTTCTCTTTTCTGGTGGCAGATATTTTAGTGAGTGGAATTCATGAAGAAGTAAATATTCTGTCCTATCAGCGCGATTTCCTTTCAAAGTCCGGGACCACATATTCCCAGCAACGCACGTCAACTGTTTTGTCAATGGTAAAATCTGTAACTTAAACAAAAGGCGCTGCACCAACTGAGTGTCAAACAATGTATGTTGTGCCAACTGTACAATTGTCTTGCTACTGTTATACCAGTTTGGGATATCCATAGGTTCAATGTCCATTCGCTTTACTTTAAGCTGGCTGTCAGCCAAGCTTGTAAGTGAATACGTTGTCTCTCGGAGCAACTCTTTAGCACTTAGATAAGTATCGCACAGTAATCGACCATGTAGTGCCTCCATGATAGCCCAGTCTGAAGAAAAGTGATCCTTGCGTTGCGGCACTCCTAATTTGCGACGACGACCAATCTTAGACCACATGGATATCTTGAGATCCACGCATCGTCCGAGCAAAACCTGTATATCGTAACCCCATGCATTATGCCCTACCAAGACATCAGGATCCCAGGCGCCGAGTTGGACTAATAGACGACTAAGAAGAGCGCGTTCGTTAGCCATTTTTTGCAGCTGGGGCATGGATCGGAGGATGTGCTCTCCCAAATCACGAGGGAACTCGTGGAGAGACAATTCGCTTGCAGAACTCCCAAGAGGTCGGATGAGAGAAAGCTGTGTCATATTGAACGTTGACACATCGGATGCCGTATCAAGTTGTACGTTCTTGTGACATATGGCAGATACAGAAACCACTTCGGACTTTTGCGTCTTGGGATTGACAACTGTTTTTAATTTGATAGTCACAGTTACAATAGGAGGAGGAGGACGAGGGATTTCCAGTTGCAATCGCGTAATTTGTTTGGGACTTGTTACTAGCATCTCCAATTTGCACCATGAAGAAGAGGTAGGATTTGCCATTGGGTTTCGGATTCGTATCCAACATGGTCCCATGAGTTTACGTTTAATCATGAAATTCTCTAACGTTGATGCTCCCGCTCCTAAAATCTTTTCAAAGCTGGTTCCACCTTGTGCGCAAACCTCAGGCTCTGGTACTGGAAATTTGGCATCGTAAACAACCTTTAAGTATTTCGTCGGAGCACGTGGAATTGTAGGGTCATCAAAAGCGTATTGACGAGTGACCACTTTTCCAGCCCAAGAGGACCCTTCCTTGATGGGAATACAAGATGGCTGCAACACGGATTTAACTTCTTTGTGTACTTCCATTAAGTCAATGTAATTTCCGCTGGGATCTTTCCGAGGTAAAAAGAAAAGATGTCGTTTATTTCCTAGCACCTTCGCACAACAGGATACATAGTTGCCTTCGACTTGAATCTTTCCAAATACTAAAATATCACCCTGAACTTCACATGCATCCAACCAATACATATCGATAAAGGTCGAGCCTTCCTTGTCTTTTTCAAGAGCAGCCTCCAGATTGGAAGCGGCAAGTGCAGGTGCTGCAGGTTCAGAATCAATTTTGTCAGGGCAAAACGATGCCGAGGATACATCAATAGAAGGGAGGGGTACTGGATTGGAGATAGGAAACTCCATCTCGGAAACAGCGACATCTGGTTTTTGGCTTGCTTGTTTCATGGCTGCTGAAACAGTTCCTAACTTGGGGCGTCCTAGACGACGGCGTGCAATGGGTGCCTCGACTAACTCGTTCGGAGGAGATTCTGCTGTCCTTTCCTCCGAATCACATAAAGGTAAAGTATCCTCGGGGGAACAAAGCTTTTGAGCTTCATGCTTTACTTCTTTCGCTTCGTAGTCATCTTCGTCGCCTAAAGGAAATCGCGTATTATCATCTTGATAAGTGTCTTCCCAAGGCATGGAAGGATCACCAGTACCAAATTCGCCATGCCTCGATGCTGTCATATGCGTCTTAGCACGTGATACTGGTCTCGAGAAGCGAGCTTGCTTTGTGATTTTTTGAGACTTTATTGGATGATCAAGTTCTTCCAACAAGGAATCCAATTGGCGTTTCACGGCATTGATTTGGCTCTTGGGTTGTTGAGGACGTGCAGATGTTGCTCCCCGTTGGACGAAATTCCACATGCTTGACGTGTTAGTTGGTTGTTCTTCTTCTTGACCTTTGGAAGCGGCTTGACGCAATTTTCTGGCCTTACTCAAGGCAGCCGCTGACAAATTGTTGGATGCTTTCGAAGACGATTGGCGTTTTCGGTTACGATCATCTTCGTCTTCGTCACCAAAACGTTCTTCTCCATCGTCGTAATACCCCAAACCATCTTATAGAAATGATTATGAATCGAGGTTTCGACAGTCATGTAAGTGATCTTGATTTCTAGTTGTGGAATGAAAGTTTAAAATACGGACGTACCATCATCTACAACAAAGTCTTCACGTTGACGTCGGGCTTCTACTAAGCGATGATATTCTTCTTCTTCAACAACTTCATAAATATCTTGTTCATCGGGCACTTCGTAATCGTCAAGACGACCACCTCGACCTTCTCGAAGTGCTTGGAGCGCTTTCTTGCGTCGATCCATAGGGTGGTTGATTTAATGACTTGATGTCGAAACTTTGTGTTTCGCGCGCCAAAAAAGTCAATTCTGTTGCATATTTGAATCAAGGTTGCAATTGATAGTGTACTATTTTTGCACTGTACACAAGCATGAAAATTTTGACTATTTTCAAAAACGTTGGTGTTCCTAAGTACTAGCCTTCCTGCAAGTCAAACGTAAATCACTGCGCCAAATTCATTTTTCCTTCCGACATCAACGATGCCTCCATCGACACGTCGGAAGCGCTCCATCGTCGAATCTGAAGAAGAAAAAGTTGCAGTATCAACAACGAAGAAATCGCGCAATCTGAAGGACGTGGTTGATGATGATGACGCTTATGCTGCTGGGATAAGAAATATAGACAATGACGAAAACAACAATTTTGATGAAGCAACTGCGGAAAAAGTGTCACAGGAGGAGGAAAGCGTCAAGTACGAAAATGATTCGGAAGTGGAGGATACAAATAATATGCATAGAAAGCCGTCACGCCGGAAAAATGGGTTTGGGAAATCAGCATCGACTGGAATTATACAAAGAATTACTATCGAGAATTTTATGTGTCATCGCAAATTAATAGTAGACCTCTGTCCAAATGGTAAGTTTCATGAAATACAATAAGCATTCAAAATGAGCTATTGCAAAAGAAAATGCTTTCGCCTTGTTGAGAATTTTTTCGTCTTTATTAACAATGAATGGTCCATCATCCCGTCGCAAAACAGTCAATTTCATTCATGGACAAAATGGATCGGGAAAATCGGCAATTTTGGCTGCCATTCAAATATGTTTGGGAGCCGGAGCACGTCGGACCCATAGAGCTCGTAATTTAGCGGACCTCATTCGCAAGGATTCGTCGTCGTCGGCAACCGCTAAAATTGCGGTGACGCTCCGCAATGAAAGTAAGACGGATGGATTTCAAGCCCACATTTATGGTGATGCGATCACTGTTGAACGCACTCTGACAAGATCTGGATCAGGAGGATACCGATTATTAGATTGCCGAGGAAAGTGTCAATCGACATCCAAAAAGGATTTGGATGCGATGCTAGATCAGCTTAACATACAGGTCGAAAATCCTGTCGCAGTTTTGGATCAGGAGGACGCCAAAAAGTTTCTAACAGGGAAGCCCGAAGATAAATACGCTTTTTTTTCGAAAGCAACTGATTTAGAGCGAATGGATAGAATATATGCAAGCGTCGTGGATCATATTGTAGAACTACAAACGAATCGAAATAGAGTAGAAGGGACAATGGCTGCATCCATTGCAAACGTTAAGCAGCTCAAACAGGCAGTAGAAGAATTTCTGGAAGTTGATAAGTTGGAAGATAAAGTCTCCGACTTGAGACGGTGTCAAGGATGGGCAGCGTACCAAGAAATTCAGGCCGATTGTGACCAAACAGAACAAGTTAGTATCTCTAGCGTTTGAATATTGTGTCATCTTCTTGGTTGCTTTTTCTCACACTTTGTTTGTGGCATCAATCAGACATATCAATTGGCACAAGCAAAATTGGCTTCAAGGGAAGCCGAATTTGAAAAGCTAAACTCCGAATCAAGCAATGACGCCGAGAAAGCTCTCAAAGAAGCAAGGCTAGAGGAGCTGACAGGGGAATCGCACGAGGCGTCGGAATTGAAGCGTCAAGTCGAACAGCAACTCAAGTTGGCGCAGGCTCCTATTAGAAAGCTAGAACGAGATCATCACCAACTGCAGCGTGAACTCGAACAAGCATCCCAACGACTCAAGGCTGCGGAAACTCGATTAAGGGAGGTTCATCGGGACATGAAGCAACGAGAAGCAGAATCTGAACAAATCAAGCGATTGGAGGCATTGGAATCATGCAAAGAAAATTTAGCAGCCCTCGTCGAGGAAGAGAAAATTTTGAGGGAAAAACAATCGAATGAACTTCGTACATATCAAGACATAGAACCACTAGTTGATGCTTCTAACGGAGTATGCCAAAACATGGAAAGACAAATTGGTGCTGTTCGCCACAAAATTGTATCGCTTCAAAATTCACGAGGAAATTCTGCCGCGGTTTATGGAGGACCTAATGCGGCCAAGTTGGCAGCACAGGTAAAGTTTTTGAATGTTTGCCTGAGTCTCCAACACATTGACCTTTGCTTACTTCTTTTATCTTGTAGGTGCAAAAGTTACAGGATCAGAAAAAATGGATAGGTCCCGTTGTCGGACCCATCGGTGTTTACATTAAGATTGCACCGGGGAAAGAGCGCTATGCGTCCCTTGCAGAGCACGCTCTTGGAAATATCCTTGATCGATTTGTGGTCACAAATGCACAAGATAGACAACTATTCATGAAACTTCGCAGCGATATTGGGTGTGTTCGTGAGTGTAATGCTTATCAATCGGATCCCAAGGCAGTTCATCAGCGATATTCCATACCAGCACCTCCTGTGGACGGAGTAGAAACAGTCGCCAGCTGCTTGACCATTGAAAATACGCTAGTATTTAATACTCTAGTTGATCAAGCCAAGATAGATCAGAATGCAATAGGTGCATCCAAGGAGGAAACTGAACAGCTTCTGTTGGTAAGGGATGGCAACGGAAGAGAAGCAATTAAAGGGGGTAATATTCGTGAAGTTTACTTTCTTCCTCGCGGTGATGTGTGGAAAATCAACGCTCAGGGCACCCGAAACATGAGATCGAATGAGCGGCAAATGAGACAAACAATTGGAGCGGATACAACATCGGCTATCGAGGAGGCTAAATTAGAACTTTCGCAGCTAGAGAGTGAGTTGAGAGAGAATAAGATAATTCTATCCCAACATTCAGATTCACTCTTAATGGCTAGAAGAAAATGGAATGAAGTAAAGAAAGGACAGCGACAAGCAAGGGATGCCATCAGTGAACTTGAAAGTTCGATTGCACAGCTTCAAACTGAAATTGATGCTTCGACAAATATCGAGGAAATCGATACGACTGATTTGGAGGAAGACATCAGTAACGCTGAACAAGATATTATCGTTTTGAATGAGAAACTCGAAGCAACTGAAAAAGAGAAAGAAGATCTTGAATCTAAAGTAGATGAAGCGAAGAAAAAGGTAGAAGAAGTGGAGTCTAGAAATGAGAGAGTCCTCAAGGATCTTACAGATGCTGAAAAAGACTTGACATTGTTCATGGCCAAAAGTGGCGAGCGAGACGCTCAGAAGCAAAAAGCAAAATCAAAAGTAGAAAAAACTAAGGAGAAGCTACAAGAATTTCTCAAGGTCTTGGAGGAGAAGCGATCCGATGCAAAGAAGGGTTTACGGCAGGCGCGATTGTTACAGTATCGACACGATTTTGCGATGCAAATGAGGGCACAGGCTTCTGAGATGGGGATGTCGGCAACCCCTGATTTGACGCCTGAAGATCCAACGGATGAAGACCTTGAGTCAGTAGAGATTCTCGATCCACCCAAGGAAGCTCCGTACTATGCCGCAAAAATCGACAGATTGAAAAAGAAAATCAGAGAAGAAAGGGAGCGTCGTAAAATCTCAAATATAACACCGGAAGAAGTGTACGAAAAGTATTCTCGTGCAAAGCTAGATCTGCAGTCCAAGAACTCTCAACTCGAAGCCATAACTGAAAATCTGGAAAAACTTGAAGCTGATTTGAAGAGTCGTCGAAAGCGATGGAAAGTGTTTCGGAAGCATATTGTGGAAATGTCGGCTCATACTTTTGACGAGATTCTTCAACTGAAGGGAAGTAGTGGTGGATTGGAATTTGATCATAAATCCAAGACTCTGAATCTTGTTGTACAAAAGGATAACAGCAATGAAAATAGCCAAACTCGAGACGTGAAAGCGTTAAGTGGTGGGGAACGATCTTTTGTCACGTTGTCCCTACTTCTAGCACTTGGTGAACGGTTGGAGACTCCATTTCGGGTGATGGATGAATTTGATGTCTTCTTGGATGCCATATCACGAAAAATTGCACTCATGACGCTTGTTGAAATTGCCAAAAAGATGGAGCATCGACAATTCATTCTCATCACGCCCCAGGATTTATCGAACATAACTCCTGACGACAAGGTAAAGATCTTTAAGTTGAATGCTCCTGCAAGGAACGTTACAGTGGATAACTTAACGCAGCAGACTTTGGATTGATGGAATTGAATAGGTCTTACATTGCCACGTAGCGTTGGTTCGCTTATCGATTCAGATCACTGTCCAAGAGTGCTCGAGTGGTACAGTCTGTGTTCAGAGAGAATTTTAACGAGTGCATGTGTACTATACAGTTGACCCACTTGATCTGTCCTTAATGTAAATTCTTGTTATTTCTGTATTGAAAATCAAGAATTGCTTAGTGCTACAACTATGACTTTTCCTCTAAAATTCTTTGTACAAGAGTCATCGGTCTAAGCCAGAGACATTTTTTATTCTTACTACTCTCTTCTGTTAAGCAAAAGAAACGGATCCCTTGCTTGACTTATGCCATTAGCGTTACCGATGAGGTGGCAAAATTTCTCACGATTTTGCTCTTCTCAATATGGCATTACCTTTATATTGCCATGTTTCCTGAAAGTCAACTAATACAGCAAGAATGTAAACTTATCGCAAACAATTAATCTGTGAATCCGTCAAAAAGTGTTGCCTACTCACCAATGTAACCTAGGAAATATGCGGCATTGGTATGTTACCTTCATATCCCCTTCTTCATCAATTCATAGACGCAATAACATTTACTTGAAATCATATAGATCAATCCGTGTATTTCTGTACGTTATCTAGCCCAATTCAAAGACTAAATTCATAGTGAAGGACCGATCAGATTCAAATGGAAGCATAAGTCTTAAACCTATTTCATGGATAATCACTTGGCACTCTAATTTGACAATTCTTTAGTGACAAGCATCATTCTTCATTTCTTTTTTCTCTTTTTGGAACCTCCATAACTACCTCCTTCTTGGTGTTTACAAAATGGCAAATCTATTGTTGAAAGAGGATTCTCTCCTTTAATTGTGCTTAAGTCCATTTGAATTGTCTCTCCAGAATTACTATTTCTGTGTTTTCAAATTATAGTATTGTTTTTGGCTTAGCGTTACACTAGGATCACAAGATTATAGCATTACAACCAAGGCGACCATTAGTCATAACCAGCAAGCAAATTGTCCATGATTTTACATGGACTCAATGATTAAATAAATGTTCCAATCAATTAGCAATATAAGCTTAACACACTGTATCACAGGCAACTTCCTTTTAACATATGCTTGGTAGAGATATGTCTTAAAGTATTGCATAGAAAGTAAATTGGAACTGTATCCAAAATGTTAAACAACACTACTTTGACATCAGTAATGAAAATTACCAATCATCTGAGGTTGGAAACCAAAAACGTTCTAACACTTCTTCAGTCGTGCATGTTTAACAACTCAAGTGAAAAAGATTGTATCAGCATTTAAATGAAAAGCTAAGGCAAAAGTAGGGAGTGACCATTATGGCATAGAGAGTAACGAAGAAGAATGAGATAACAATATAATGAACGTTTATTTGTTTTACAGGGTAAATGATGTTTATTTCACTTGCATTGGATATCGCGTACGAAGAAAACGTGAAAACTATATTTTATATAGTCTTCACAATACTAGTTGCTTTGATTTGTGAGATGCCCATAATTTCAGTCTTCACCTTCATTAGTTGCATCATAAGTAAGCTCCATCAATTACTCCACCCTTAGCTCATACTTCAAGCTTAGTTTGACACTTTAATCGCACAATTCGCTCATGGTATACTTTGGTTTTCTTTTGCGCTACAGAGAATTTGACTTTACCAAAGCTTTTGAATCAATGATTCTATGTAAACGTTCTCTTAGCACCAAAACATGATGAATTTCAAATTCCTGCGTAATAAAATTGCTCCTTAATGAGAAATTATGTTCTTGGCATTAGCTTTCTCACATGTGGGGTTTATGCTTTTCTTGTGTTTTCTATGCATATCGTTAGTTTAGTAAGGATTTTAGAGGTCAAGAACAATTTTAAGTCTACAAACCTTAAAATAAGGTTTTTGGAGTCACTTATCAGACAGGAATGACAAAAATAAATCTGAGTAACTCTATCAGAGACGTCCAATCCTAATATAACAAATAATGATCAGGAAGTAGGATTTTCTGTTCATTCAGAATATATTCCTAAACAATCACTTAAATATCGAATTTTTCGCAATACATTGGAACAAAGGAAGTCCCTTTCCAAAAAGCACACCATAATTCCTTACATTTTTCAAAGCAAACTTAATTGTAGTGTCACCAACTGCAATCTAGAGTAGAGCATATATTTTAGATTGCATTGTAATGCATTCTTTTCAACATACAGAAAAATCGATAAATGAGCAGCAAATTCCGATGCTGAAGATAATGACAAGCATTTTAAGTCTCAATATGAAAGAGAAAACATAACGCAAATGAAATTGATCTAAATGTTGCAACCTCTGTGCCATCTTAGATTTATATATTCTTTCAGGAAGTTGACAAACAGCAACAGTTTGTTCTGATTTGTGCGTTACCACAATAGAGAAATTTGACAACATTATGGCAAAGTGAAAGGCATATCTGGACGCGAAGTCAAGTCGTTTGGATGTGTCAAGCCATAAGTTTCCAAACATTGAGGCCCTTATTTCTGGTTTAAATTAAGTACGCTTTATTTCAAAGGCTTTCTTGATTTTCACATCTGCAGCACTGTGTACAGTCAACATTATCTCTCGTTCTTAGCCTTAAGTTTGCCATACTTTCAAGACTTTGTGACGCAAGATAAATTATGTTTTGACATCACCAATTGCCTGCTCGACTCAGTTTTTGCCTTTGATTTTGCATAACCTTTGAAGACTATGGATGGGAACAATTTTGAGACGCGTATTGTTTGTTCAGCACATTGCCAAAGCCAAGGATTATCACTTGGCTTTTTTCTTGGCATGTAGTACTTGGACCGTGGGTAGGAAGAAGATATAACAAAAAGGGAGTGACTAACCTGTGGCGGTTTGGTTTTTATCAATTCTCCACGCGTCAAGTCAGTCTCTGCGACATCTACACAATGTGTTTCAGATGTGAGGGTAAGTGCTCTTAGTCACAGAATAAAAATGCATTACATCACATCTTTCGTAACAGCGTAAACATACGTACCTTTTACCTGTGAATGCACTTCTGTTTCGAGTTCATCTTGGTCAACATTCATATATGGGTTGCCTTTCTTCTTTTTTTCCAATTTTACATTGAACAATGTGAGAATATTCAAATTAACTTGGTCTGTATTCTGAATGTTAATGAACGAACTGCTTGACACAGCTGATGAAGCGTGTCTTAAGTACTGAAACATCGCTCGGGAGCAGGGATCAGATTTTGCCTGATTACATGAGGGGTGATATATGGCACCAAGTAATACACCTCCATGATTGTCCAATGTTTGTTGAACGCAATCATGACCACCAATAGCTGAAAGAACTGACCTTCCAAGTATAATCAGAAAGCGAGGTTTGTACTTTGATATTAGATGAGAGGAATATATTTTTCCAGGATATCCGAAGTATAGACTCCCTGTCAATTGGTTTCAGGGAACATCTTTTTGTTCTGTATAGTTTGCCACTAGTCTTGTTTTGGACACGAATTCCGTTGGAACCTCCAACGGCAATAGGGGCTGGACTTACATCGGCAAATAGGATGCGGCGAAGACGTAGGCGTCGTACAATCTCAGACTTAGTTGCCAGCCGTTCGGCTAGTGAAGAATCAGTCTTGTGAATGACAGAAAATGCCCTCTTTAATGTCGCATCGTCATGTAAAGGATCATCGACTTTGGATAGATGTATCATTCTTTCTGATTCATTGGAATCATCCTGGCAATCCAGCATTCCAGCTAAAACCATCAAGACTCGCCAAAATTGCCACGTTCCACAGGAGATGGTTTTTCGAATTGAGGATGTCATTCTCATCTGTATATGTAGTGGTAATAGCGAGATTTCACCATAGCTCGGACAATGAACAAGATTGAGATGTCCCAAATGGGGTAGATTGGAATAGGACGGCATGTCTGTGGGAGCACCCAATACAGAGGAATCTGTAGATAGATGTGATTCACCCAGAACAAGTAAGTTGATATTTTTGTGATGCTCCATCGAAGGAGCCCAACTTTCTTGATAACGATGGGCAAGTACACAGGATTCGAGAGATGGTAAAGGTGGTGCTCGCTCATTCTCAGGCCATGCAGTGGTTATTTCAGCATACATACATCCTAGGAATTGTTCCAGCATATCTTCCTGGTTTATTTCTAGTTGCTTTTGAGCCCTTTCTCGATCCGGGCTATTCATTGAAGCGAACACGAGGCTAGAAAACTGTAATCTTGACAAACATGTTTTTTTCTCGTGACTTTATTTTGATATTTGATTCCAGAAAATGGCGCGCCAATTACTGTGTATTTATTCTACTACTGAATCACCGAATGTAGTAGTATACAATACGTTTTCGAATTATGCATTTTGTAAACCAAGTATTTCGAGGTCACTGCCAACAAAATCCATGACAAGATGAGGTTTAAGGGTAATTGCGGCGATAGTATCAAAGACTTTGTTCAGTGTTCAACACGATGCTTTCTCAGATTGTCATTTGCTGAGAGTCTCTGTTGAAGAGCACATAAGAATTTGACAAATTCCACAAATGGTGGCATATTTTTCAGTGGAAAGCTACGTTTTGGGCCAAACCATACATTCCTGAATTTTTGGAGGGTTTGTGTCACTCTTGGGTGATATAGGGTTTCAAGGCAGAATTTAATAATGCAGTATTGAAGTCCATCTGGAATTGAAAAAAAGACTGTAGGCTTGTGCATGATACAAGAATCATATTTTTCAGGTTTGTTGTTCAAACGTAATTGTAATTCCTCATCTCTAGGCTGATAATTGGAAATAATGGCAAAGGAAACAGGAAAATCATCCGAGGAGCCAGAATGAATTGCAACAAACCATTTTTTTAGGGAACATGAAGTTGAATGAGATAAATGTTTTTTACACCTTCCATCTTCAACCTGGAGCAAAGGACTCTGCTAGAGGTGAAGTTTGAGAATGACAAATACTTGTGATCTGCATAAATTAAAATATCATTACCCAGAAGCATGTCACAAAATTCTCTTAGGATTTCAACACTGGAAAGCAGGTCCTGTTCCTATGTGGAGTAATCCAGTTTGACCTCAAGGTTGTGGGAGAAAAAGGCAAGTGGCTGATTTTCCTTTAAGATGACTTCTCCAAATCAACTTAGATACAAAAGGTTGAAGTATTAGATAAGACGTATCTGAAAAGAAGAGTATTCATAGTACAGTTAAACAATCTTTCTCCTGACGAATGTAAATGTAGTAAAAGCCATTTGGTAGGAGTAAAGTATAGCATTTCTATCTTTTTCAGTAAAATTATTATCATTCAAAAGCGTGGGGAGCTTGCTATAATGCAACTCAAAAATTGGTCAGATTTAAGATTCAATGACAAAACCCAGAGTAAACTGAATTAACGTTTTGTATCATTGGCTCTCAAGATAGAGGTCAAGCAACACTGTTACTTAACATAAATTGTGAGCCTCATTCCACACAAAGATTCTTGGTCTACAGAATGATCCGTAACCACACCAAGAAAATGTAAGGTTTGAGTAAATTGAAGTTTTGGACAAGAAAGCAGAGCAGCAGGAGTTTAACATTTTATTATCACTGAAATGCCAAAGGTTGATGGAAGATTGACATTTTCCACTTTTGTAGTCTTTGTATTCTGGAAATAATTGCATCAAGGTAGATGTAGATAGTTTACGACTATTTTCAATCAAATAGATCAATCCGTTTGATGTTTGTTACAATCTACTGGCTGCACGAGTTAAAAGCATCCCATATTGCAAATTGCAGACAGCCACCTGCCAACTTATACATTGAAAATACATTTCACAATATTTCTTCAAGGCAAATTCGATCTCCAAATAAAAATGATCCAATCTATTGTTTTATCCACGTAAATGATCCAATCTATTGGTTTATCCAAGTAAATGATCCAATCTATTGTTTTATCCACGTATGATTCAATCTCTAATTTAACTTCAAAGAGAAAAGAGTCGTACAAAAAAATAACGCAAGCAAATCTCTTTGAATTTTTGAAATTTAAACCAAGTCCCAGGTGGCATCTGCCCTGTGATGGAAGATAAACTTTCGGCTCTTTAACGAGCCTCTGAATAGTAATCGGATTAAAGTTCACTAGGAAAATCAATAATGAGTCCCGTCATGGCCAATGATTGGAGATGATATGTATCACACTACGATATGTAGATTAAGTAAACATTTCAAATAACTTGCAAAAACTATTTGCGACTTTCTAAACATCGCCAGTTGTCATTGTCGGAAATTGTGAG